>JAQIXA010001591.1:0-23551 GCA_034699045.1 Nanhermannia cf. coronata Gr-Ori-00579
ATGCTTTAGGAAATGGAAACCGAAGTTTTTACTCATAAGCGATACTCACAACCTCAGACCAACCATCGTTTAGTTTACTATAGGAACAGATAGCATTGCACAGCCTATTGAAGGTTGGCAAACAAGGATGGTTTTGCATAAGTATAAATACTTACCATCACTATCAAATCCATATTTTGCCTGGGCTCTTGTTGAAGACACTATTTTAGCGAATCCAACGCTCTACCAACTGAGCTATCGAGCCACAGGCTAATTTTTGAGCTAATCAAAAAGGCGATCAAGTTTTTAAATTTTAAATTTCTTACAAAGTTTTGTAGTAAAAAAGGTCTGAAAATAATGATTTAGTTATTCAAATTCAATTCTACTCGTAGTAGGTAATACTCTATTATGTAGTGCTAGATAGGTATTTTAAATTATTCATAAATGACTAGAATTGACATTATCAATGGATTTTAGAGCTCTTTTTGAGAAAAAATTTAAAGATACCTAGATACTGTTTTAATTAGAATAGATAGGCCCATATCCTTTCAACAATTTTTGAACAACTTAAGTGTAATTTCATCCTTCTTATATTGGTTGAATTTGATCCTAAATAGATATTTAGTCTAACTTTACCCGTGCGTGTATTACAGTAACCCAAAATATTTTTAGTTAAGTTTAAGTTAGATTAGATTAGGTTAAGATTTATAATTTTAAGTTAATTTCATAGAAGGGTAAAGTTTAAACTGAATATTTAGGGGTAGATTCATACAAAATAAGGATGAATTTAAATGCCTTTCTGAACAGATAAGTAGGTAATTTTGATTAGGTTTAAAAAATGTTTGAATTTTGGCAAAGTTTTTGTAAAATTTGAGCCAGAAAAGGCCAAATTTTAATGCTTGAAAATTTAGGTTTATCTATCTTGCTAAAATCCTAATTTTCATGAAAGGTTCTGAGGTTTATAGAGTCAACTTAAGGCATGCTTTACCAGTTTTTGAAAATTGTTTTGTAAGAAATAACAATAACAGAAAACTTTTAAGTATCAAAATGACTCTTTATGAAAATAATAATTTCATTTTTAAACCCTTAAATGCAATTAAAATTATAGAAAAATTCCAAGTTATTAAACTTAAAAGCGGAAATATTAAAAATATTCCGGAAATTGTGTAAAAGAAAGAGATAAAAATCACCGAGAAATTGCACAAAAGGGCCATACTGTATTGTATAATAAATCGCAGAGGGGGATTGGGCTTAAAAGCCTCAAATTTCTTATCTCATGCAAAACCGACTATGTACTAGGGTTGTTCGGTTTTTGAAATGAAATAATTTCGATTTCAAAATTATTTCAAAATACAGTATACTATCTGTATTGGTAATAAAAGCAAGTGTATTGGACATATGTAAATGTAAAATGATCTCAACTCAGCCCTTTAATTAACTCAAATTGTACCCTTTTTAGTTTTAGATTCAACTAGGTACCTAACATATATGATGATCAAATACATTAGGACCTATATATTGTCAGATTTATTTTACTATTTTATCAAGTTTTATTTTATTTATGCAAAATTCAAACCAAACTGTTCTGTTCTGACTGGAAAACCATCGATAAATTAACAGGGTGCATTTTAATGAGCTGAATCACAAAGTCTCGAGTCTCGAGTGAGTAATCAACGGCTTTGATTTCAAATTTTGAGCAAAAAGCAAAAAGTTCTCACAAATTCAGCCTACAATAATAATATAATACTAACAGATAATTAAGAGGAAATGCAATTTTTCCTGTATTTTCAAAGATAATATTGTCATTAGAGCTTTGATTCGAAAATTTACACGATTTAGTGAAACATGAGGATTCAAAAGCCTCCCAAAATTGAATTACACATAGAACAAAATAGCAAATTTACAAAAAAAGGCAATAAACCATCAAAATTTCAACTGATTTAATCCTCTTTAGAAATATTCCAATAATTCTACATCTGCCAAGCAAGCCCTAAAAGGTTCTAAAACAAAAAATGCAAAATTTCTCATTTTGAAGGTCATTTCATTAGGGAAAATGAAAATTTTTGGACAAATCAATAGTTTGTAAAAAGAGTTTTTTTAAAAGTCTTTTTGAGATCAAATATGTAACTCAAAAATAATTTAAAGAGTATAATAAGATTATGATATTTGATTATATTATGCCTAACTGAAAACAATTTTTGACAAAAATTTAAATTAAATTTTAAAATTTAAATTTTAAACGGCACTGAACGAGTCAATATTTCCCAACATTTGATTAAAAAATTTGAAAAATCGTTTACTTTTTACGAGTAAAAGGGATGAAAATTTTTCTATTTTATGTATTGAAAAACATCTTATAAGGTCACATTTTGGACACTTAAAGTTGCATGTAATTTTTGTCGTGTCAGTAGTCTTTATAAATAAGACAGAAATTAATTTACCAAAACTACCTAGGTCTAGGTGTATCTAAAGCTCATTTTAAATGATACAATATGCAACTCTGACCGCAGTATTCTTATTTTTTATCTTAACTTCAATTTGAAAATCTAGTTTTTGTCCAATTGATTACACTATTATGAGTACTAAATCTAAGATTTCAAAATTGAAAATTGAGGTAAGAATGCTTACCACTTTTATAAGGTATGTATTTAAGTTTGTTTGTCGGATTTTTGCTATTATTTGACTTGGTCATCATTGTTCAATATAAAGTTGAAATTTTTCGAAAGCCGAACGACCCTTTTGAGATCGGAATAAATTACTTGGGTATATTTACGTAATTATCGGTCATTTGTTATCAGATCGTATGTCAGCCTGGCTGACCATTTGAAAAATAGTCAATTTATTATCCTTATTCTTATACAAATGATAGTATGTACTAGTAGTACTACTGATATTTTATCGGTTTTGGCTCCTATTACAAAAAATAATTTACTTTGAGCAATCCTTATGGGATTATTCTTAGAATTACTAAATGAAACTCACTGGTACTTGGACTTGGAATATTGAAAACTTGGGTATCCATATCGAATTGACCAGTATCTATATGTACGTATGTATTGATCTGGATTCTGGATTCTGGATTTTAATTTCATTTTTATCTAACTTTATTTACAAAGTAAGCAAAATATCCATCTATTGAAGTTTATTATACAGATACAGATACTACTGATTGTATGTAAGCTTAGGAAAGTGTCAAAAGTTCAGAAATTGCATAAAATCTCAGTCAAAATTTACGATTTTGTTTTGATTACTTTTGAGTCTAGAGCATTATAAGTCAATAGATTTACGATGAAAAATAAATAAAAATTTAGTCGTAAAAACAATAGGGATTTTAATGACTTTTTGAGGGATGATATGAGTTGGTGGGAAATGAGAAATAAGTGTCAATTTTATTTATTTATCGCTTAAATACCAGTAGAAAGTAGGTACATGGAGACTTGAAGTAGTAATATTTCTAAGAAATGAAAGAATTTTTAATCTGTTTTTGCGTTTTTGCATTTAAAAGGCTAAAATAAACATACTTATCTTAGTTGTTCTAGACTTTAGAAATGGCAAGCAAAGTCTACACAAAGGTCATAAATAGAAAATATTTGCAAAAATTCCAATTTCCTCAGATTTGTACCTAACTACAAGGCATTATTGAGCCAAATGGGCTAATTTTGACTCAAATTTGACCCAAAAATCTTCGCAAAAATTTCAAAATTTCAGATTTGTTCAAAATTTTGCAATTTCATGATGATATGATTTTGAGTATAGTTATCAAATTTTGAGTCAAAATTTTAGAATTTATTCTCAGAATTACTAATTTTACTTGAGAATTTTATAACATTTTTATAGAAAATCTAAAATTTTCTCAGTTTTGCATCAGCTTACTTGCTAGTTTTCAAAAGATTATTTGAAAATTCACCCTCTAAAATCCTCCAGGACTCAGGACATCTGAGACTTTTAAAGAAATTTTATATTTTTTACATTTATTGGCATTTTGTAAGTACCTATATGTTAGGGTAGAAATAGAAAAATCTTTTAAATTCTTTTTCCCCTAAATACCTACAAGTTTAGAATACTTGTACTTGTATGGTGTTTGGATATATTGAGTAAAAGTTAAATAATCCCCTTGTTTTGGAAATTTCATAAAATATTACGATTATTATTGAGAACAATTGTTCTTTTTTTGTTAGTTTTTTGTCATAAGTAAAGTCTAAATGTATGTAAATCCATATATTTGATATTGGTAAAAAGGGGGAAATTCTATTTCAATAAATCTCAATTTATTCAAAAATTTAAAATTTCATTTAAGAAGAGCACCTCGAGGTTTCCAATTTTCCACAAATACTGTATGATCAATTTTTTTCCAAAAATACAAAATTTCTCATTTTGTAGGCCATTTCATTAGAGAAAATGAAATAATTTGGACAGATCAATAGCTACATCATAAGAGTATTAAACAGAAGCATTCAAACTGAAAATATTTTTTGACACAAATTTGCCAAGTTTAAATTTAAAATGGCACTTAATAAGCCAAAATTTCCCATTTGATTAAAAAATTATAAAAATCGTTTACTTTTTATGGGTAAAAGTAATGAATTTCCCAGGTTTATTAGCTTAATACATAGATACTGATGATAATATAGGCATGTATTAGATAGGTATTTTAAATAGATAAATTGAAACTCATCTAGAATGATTGTGAGCACTTATAGTTTAGCCGTCTGCACGTGGCAGTTACCCGGATTTGATTTTATTTTTCATTTCCTGGCCCTTAAGGGTCTATCCTTCATACATATATGTATAAACCTAAACGTTATTTTTGCTCAGAGAGATACGATTTTTGGCATAATGGACCCAGATGTACCTTTTCTATTCATTCATCGATTTCACCCCTTACAAATGCACAAAAAATTAGAGATTTACAGAGATTTTATATCCCAAAACTAAAATATCAAAAGTAAAACAAAGATACCTATGTACACATATATTAAAGGTACCTAATATGAAGGGTACTCGTAGTTTAGATCTTATTTCAAATAAAAAATCCTAGATTTTATAATAAGATGGTCGAAAACTAAGATTTCAAATTGAAAAAGATAACAATGAATACAAATATTTATATCTATAAAAAGTGTCTATCAGTAGGAAGTCAGTAGGAAAGGATTTAACTTAAATTCTAGATTTCGAATCCAAGTACGAGTAGAATCATTTTCCTATTTGATTCACATTTCATACATCTAGATATATACTCTGTAAGAGTCTAAAATCTTGGGAAAAGTAAAGATATTTGAAAGGATTCTAAAAATGCTGAATTTTATTTAAAAATTACTTGAAAATAGTAGTAAAATTTTTGAAACAAAAGCTTAAGCAGGCTTAAGAAGTATGTAAAATGGCTTTTGGTCAATATTTTGAGATTTTTTTAACTACCTATCTTTAAAGTTGAGCTAAATGTTCGAAGCTTTCTAAAAGTGCAATAAAATCTCTTATAATTAACTGAACGAAATGAAATTGTTGATCTTTCTCTATTTCTACTACAAATTTTGATCAATTTGAAATTTTTGAAATATGTAAAAATTTACAAAATTAAAGTTTGATATTTTGATTTTGATTATAGAGTTAGTGATTTTGTATATATTTTATTCACATATGACTATGTAAGTATATTATGTAGGGTATCTATGTAATATGTATAAGGAAATATAGAAAAAGTCCCTTTTGATTCTGCCATTGAATCGGAAAAAATGTTGAAATAAAAGGCTCCCCTTTTTCAAACTCTCTGGATTCAAAATCTTTTATACCTTTTCAAATGGACACACGCCGACTAGGCTTAATAATATTAATACTTACAACAATTCTCTCATATCAATACCTATATTATAGGGTACTTGTACTATTTACTAAAATTTTAAATATTACATAACATATGCTGATAAATAATGTACATATACTCGTATATATCCTATATTGTATAAATGATATAAAAATAAATTTTATGGGAAATAGTGTGAGAAAAAAATGTTCAATTGAAAACTTGCTGAATCTGTCAAAGGTTGCACAAAAAGACCCGTGCTACTTTTCAAAGTTATTTTATTTCCAACTAGATATTCTGTACTATTCTTGTAGGTCTAATAAAGAGTTATTTATTTGCTTATTAGTATTTTAAATCTGCAATTTGTAATACAATCGAGTGTACATAGATCGAAAAAGTCATAAAATTCTAAATGTAAACTTGTAAACAAGTAGGTAGGTAGACACAAGTCTAAAAGGTAGGCATTTCAGCTGTCGATTTTGAAAAAAATGCTTCTAGGTACAACTTCTCTTTCTATACGAGGACTTGGATAAATTTAAATTGTTTGAAATTTGTAGTAAAAGACAAAAATTAGGAATGTAGCCTAGTATAAATTCAAGAATTGGTGAAAATATCTCTATAAAGTAACCTAAAAATGAGAATATTTTCATTTTTAAAGTAAATTAAGAAAATTTTTCAAAATACGATGTATCTCAAATAAAATACTTTTTCAAAATGGGTCAAATTATAGGTCATGAAAATTTTATAAGCTGATCAAATTATGCTGTACTGGAAAAATTAACTGTTCAGATCAGATATGTATTACAGATATAATAGAAAATAATTTAAGATCAGTATAATGAATGCCAAACCTAGGGATTTTGAGATTTTTGATCTTGAAACACTTTATTTTGACCAAAGATCAAAAATCAGGAGTCAACTTGTCAAGTTTGTCTAATGAAAAAATATCAAAAATGTGCATTTTTGCATAAAAATTTTAAGTTTTTTAGAATACATTTGAACTTGAACAGTTTGAACAGTAAGTACGTTATAAAGAGACTTATCTTTAGAATTAATAGTAGATCTTTTTTTGGATTTATTTAAAAATAGTTGACTTTTCCAGACAAGAGTTTGAGAAAAAGATAAATAGGTTTTTTTGCAAAGCCTCAAGGGCTCGAGAAATAATGGGTTCAGAGATTTTTCATTGTCTTTAAACAAGCTATAAATAAATAAATAAATCACCCTGCATTTAAAACAGATGTTAAATTTGCCAATTAGTAAACAGAGATAATGACAAACTATGATTGAAAATAGAGTTTTAAAGTATTTAAAGAATCAATTTTTAGTATCTACTGATAGATATCCCAATATAAACAAATTGATCAAAAAATCTCGAAATTTTTTATTTCAATTAAGCGTCCTGTTAGAGGAACTGAGTCATTTGAATAAAAAAAATCACTATTTTTTGATACTTTGAATAATGGAAATCACTAATCTTAAGATATAGGATAAAATTCTGTTTACTTTTGTATTTTGAATCCAAGCAGTATCATATCACTAAAATTTGAATTTTAATAACTAATTCTGCTATATTTTAGTTTATTTTGTTATTAAACCCCACAAAAATCGTAATTTTTCTTAAAAAATTGGGAAAGTTAACAAAAATAACAAAATTCATAATATTTTAGTTGCAAATTTCGGAAATTGTGGCAATATTTTTTTCAAAGTCTCTCTAATTTGCATGTATTTTATGCCTTCAAGTTTTGAAATATACAATAGAATTAAGACTGGTTTACCAGAAGAATCAGACAAATTTTTTGGGCACTATAGCCCTTTTTTTCCGTCTTGAGAGTCATAAAACAAGTCCAAGTGTCCATTCTGTCAAGATCATCAGGGGGGGTTCGACCCTTAAAATATTTCCCTTTATCCTATTTGATATAATTATGTAATAAATTTAAGATTAAGTCTTAAAAACCCAAAGGCCCTCTAAAAAACCATACCCTTGGTCAAAAGTTATATTTTTAGAAATAAAAATGAAACTGATATCTTCTTATCTAGGTATCTTTTACAGCCTAAGGGTACGAAAATTCCTTTAAAAAATTATAAAAATACAAAAATAATATTCTACTTATATATTTTAGTATCTATAAATGTATTTCTTCTCAAATTTTTTGAACATTGGATTAGTAATGTCTACTATGGACTCTAGAGTTGATTTGTGATTTTCGATTATGATTTATTTGATTTGGGATTTGTGGACCACCCCTTATGTTTTCCATTATTCTTTCCATTCATCATTTGAAATCATCATTAAAAAACAAAAAGGAATTTTTTTCTCCAGCAAATCAACGAAGCATGAGAAACAAATGAGTTTTTATATACATACATACATAAGTATATGTACTATAAGGCAGTGCTTTAAATATAATACAAGTTAGAAAAAATTGAAATTTTCTTTCAAACTCGAACCATTCAATCGCTCAAACAGATGCATAAATGCTTAATGAAAAAAATGGAATTTGATGATTTGAAATCTTGACATTTGTAAGCTCGTGATTGATTTATGAGTAAATATATTGAGATAAAAAGCGTACAAAAGTACGAGAAATTATTTAAATTAAAATATTTTTTCGAAATTTTAGGTATTATTAAGTATCCTATTCTATTAAAGTATTCTAAAAGAGCTTACTTTAGCTTGGTCATGTTAAATGACCAAAATTTCCTAGAAAATTGTCAATAATAAACTAGTAAAGCTAAAGTACCACCAAAATTTTTAAAATTTTATAGAAATTTTAGGCCAATTCTGTCTTTTAGAATAATTTTAAGACTTATCTGAATCTTATCTGTATATCGTCCCTAAGGGTAAAAGTACTGCTAGAAAACTTGATAAATTTTTGAAAAATACTCTAAAACTTTCTGCTAAAAATATTAGGCATAATATAATTTAGATTCAGATGTAATTCCTTTGTTTGGTAAAAACTTTTGAAAAATGTGACAAGTCATCTGAAACAGACGCGAGTTAATCAAACTGCTAATTAAACTGAAAATAAAAAAGTTTTACCCGACAATTTAATTAGCAACTTTCTTCTGGAACTTTTTCTGCTACTCATTCTCAGTAGTACTAATTAAAGAATTTACCGAAAACTTCACCCTTTCAAAATTCAAAATCCTTACCCAAAAAATAGATCTTTTTTGTGTGTGAATAAATTTGGTTAAATTTTGTCAAATTTGCATAAGGTATAGGTTACTTGGTTTTCAAAATAATGAGATTATTCAACTGACTTGTCAAAGCCTTCAAATCCAAATAATTGGATCGATTTCAAAGTTACAAAATTTCTAATTAATTTAGATTTAAATGTGTTATTCATGCCTTTGAATATATTTCAATTGTAAGTTGTACTACTACTTAGGATTAGAAGTACAGAACCAGAACACGTGTTTTATAATTACATTTAACTTTACAAATATGTAAATTTTGTCTATAATTCCTTCCATTACATTTAAATCACGAATATGAAGATTCGAGTCAGAATTTCTTTTAAAAAGAGTTAGGCAAGGACATAAAATTTCTTGCCAAAAATTTAAATTACTTTTCTCATCTCGTAAAAATAAATGCCTTTTTCTTATCTTTTGTTAACTTACTACTTAGCATTACATAGTAGCTGTAGGTAGGGTATTGATCCTGAGTCCTAGTACTAGTACTAACAGAATTATCTACCTTTAGAATTTGATCTAAATTCTTTTTTATCTGGTAAAACTTGGGTTTTTTCTTGAGATTTTTGGACAAAGTCCAAGAAAATAACGTGGATAAGTAGCTAGGTAAGTATTCAATTTACTTCTAAAAATGGATTTAATATTTATCTATAATGGAAATTTTAAACATTATATTAAAAATACATTTCCATATACCTAACTATAATAATCAAAATATTGAAATTAGGTACAAATTCAATAGCTTTAATACAATGGAATACCTCTAAAGCGAACCTCAAGAAACTGTATAAGTATGAGATTTCAAACAAGAGATTTCTAAGCTGATATAGGTAGATCATTATTAGGGTAAAATTTTCAATATTTTTTTCAAATTTTCTTTGAAATCTGTAAGATGTACTTACTGATCGTGAATATCTATCATTATATTGTAATTGAATAATTTGTTGATATTTTGCCTTTAAATTATGTAATGAGTAGTGAACAGTACCTAATATTTGAGAATATGAAATTGATTTGTTTTAACTTTATATTTTGTGTAGAAAGCCGACTTTTTTTTTATCTTCAAAGACCTTTAAACTGAAGTAAACTATAAGGAAAGGACCAAGCCCCTCAACAAATTTACAACTTCACAAGAAATCGAGATTTATTGAGTCGAATTAAATCAAGTACAATTTTACAATTTTAAATATTAATTCCGACCGATTAAACCCAACAACTACTTCAAATACTCCATTTAAATTATCAAATTTAGACTTTAAAATTCTCATTCATCGTCTACTACAGTCAACATACATAGATACATAGTATCTTGTACTATTTCAAGAATTTGTAATCTCTTGGTGTGTCATTACATTGGTTCACAAATTCGAAAACCTCAAAAGCTCGGTAAGATCAAATGAATTACAAAACTGCACTCTCTACTACTTACTAATAATACTTAAAATTTAAAATAAATTATACAAGTAAGCATAACTTTGCTTACAGAAAAATTTACAAAATTTTAAAAATTAGGGATATTTTCATGAGTATCAAAAGCATTAAAATGTATCTAGATGTTAAATCCCTCAAATTTTATTTTAATTTCAGTTGATCTAAATTTTTAATACCTCAATTTTCAATATTAAATCATCTACCTATTTGACCATTTGAAAATGTATTCAAATTCGGGAAAATCTAGGATTTTAAATTAAAATATAGAAAAGGATAATTATACTGCTGCACTATGAGATTTTGTAAATCTATTGTAATTCTAAACTCTGACTTCTTACATAAGATAAGTATCAACAGATAGATAAAAGGGTTTCAAAGAATGATTTATTTTTTCGATTTTTTAACTTATTAGTAACTTTACTTGCTTTAAATGTAAATTACGAGTATAGTAATAATGTCCATGTACTTATGTATCTTATAGGTAAAGATTGCAAGTTGAAGAAACCCTTGGATTTGAGAACAGAGACAACTCGAAAATATTTCCATCGTGGTTATTCGGCCTGAGAAAAAGTTTTCGAATTCGAATTTCAGTTTCATTTGGTAAGCCAACTCGCGCAGTTATCCAGCACTAAAATTTCGGGAAAAAAAATTCTACATTTACTACTACAGTACTACTGAATTCATTATATGCATACACTACTGCTGCAGTCTTTGAACTTAGGACTTTTCTCCAGGATTTTGACCTGAATTCGGACTACAAACTGACGTCATACCCGAATTATATACCCATATTTTGCTCTGAAAACAAGCTCTGAAAAGCTGGAAAAGTGTTAAAAGTGTGTCGAACTCATTCTCAGTTGCATTTTTACTCCAGATTCAACAGAAATTCAAATATCATCAAATTTCTCAAGAGTTTTTTCGCAAAAAAAGTTTCATAAATCTTATAAATCCAGAAAAATTTTCAAAAAAATTGAAAATTTGAACATTCTGGATCAAATTCAGGATCAAAATCACAATTTAAAACACTTGATTACCCATTAAAGGTGTTAAAAATTGTAAAATTTAGGATATTTACGGAAAAAAAACGTCTAAAATAGTATAAATTACTTTAAAAAGGCTTAAAAAGAGATTTTTATGAAATTTTGACAATTTTTGACTGATATACAACTTGTCTACTAGAGTGAATAACTTAATTTCAAAAGGTTTAAAGTTTGCAAAATCATAACAATCATTTGCAAGAGATTTGAGGGGGAGATTAAAATCAGGAATTCTCCATGAGTCATAAAATAAATTTAGAAAACATTGCGTGACTTTTGAAAATAATTGCAAAATCTTTTCCATTTCAATTTGAACCCGATTTAGAACTGTGTGAAAGTGTGAGTTACAAAAAAATATCGATAAAAAAAAGTGCAAAAAAGTTGTGGAAATTGTGTAAAAATTCAATAATAAATCATTTGAAATCTTTTGTACAATGTACTACAGTGCTAGTAGCTAATAGTAAGTGTTGAATTATTCAAAAAAAACCTGTTCTTTAACTATACAAGTATGTACTGATACTAGGAGTACTAGTAGTTAAATAAATATTTCAAACTTTCTTTACTATCTGGGGAAAGTAATTTTGCAAAAAAAAAACCTCGAGAAAGTTGGATTTTTTTGCACAAAATCGATTTTTCTCGTGGTTTCAAAGGACCCGAATACTAGTACGGTAGAAAATAGATTCTCGAGTTAGTAAATAGAAATTTAAACCTGTTTACTTATACTTACTTATATAGCACAAAGGTACTTTGAAACCTGAGTTTTTTATTGACTAAAGGAGATAATAAATTTTTAAACCTAGATAGTTTTTTTTTGTTAAAAAAATATAATAGAAATTCTGCGCTCAAAAAAAATACTAAAATTGTGAAATATACTCTAGATATATTATACCTAAAGACCTACTTTTACTTCAGTTGGAGAATTTAGCTGAAATTTGCAGAAATTAAGTTACAATTTAAGGCAAAAGTTTTGATAGATTGAGGTTTTGGACAAAAGTTTCTGAACAATTTTTATATGTGAATTTTGACAACTAATTTTGAGAAAGTTTTGAGAATTTTGTGGAATTTCTGGAGTTTTTACAAGGTAATTTAAGCTTTATTTTCTAATTATGTATGATTGTGTGAGCTATTTTTAAAATAATTAATTGGGCTCTGAAGGTACCAGGCTTTATTTATATATGCTTATTTGTCCAATTTGTTTTTGCTACCAAATTATTCATTAAAAAAGTTGAGTGATAAGGAGAAGAAGAGAAATGCTCTTAATTCCCATATCTCAAGTTGAAAATTGTAAATAAACATGCATAAACCATCTTTCAAAGCTCGAATTTTGTATAATTTTATAAGAAAACATAATATTTACTTACAAAGATTCAAAAAATCTTTAAAAATTTGAAAAATTTAGTTTAACTTTTTCTAATACTTTATTTGGGATTACTTTTTATTGCTTAAATTTTGAAAATTTTATTGAAAATTGACTTTAAGTGCAATAATTGTAATTAAAATCTGAAATTCTAAATTTTTTTTAAGGGTCCAATACACTAACTAAAACTAAATTTAGTTCTTATACTAGTAGTACTCGTAGTGGTCAAATTTTTTCTGAAATTTCAGACCTCTATCTCTTGATCTATATTGGCTGAAAGCATTTGAAAATTTTCAAATATTTTATTTAAAATTTACTCAAGTTTTTAATGAAAATTCTACTGTATTTAAAAGTTAAATTTCTCAAGATCAGTTAAATGATTCAAGATCATTAACATAGTTAATTATACCAAGTTTGAATCAATATTATTTGAATTTTTTACAAAAATTAAGGTACCCTACAATATGAATGCGAGCTAATTTAGACAAGATTTCTCTACTCATTCTTATCAACAAAAGTCTTAAAATAAAGAATGCAAAGTTCTTTGGAAAAAAGTTCTTAAAAAAATTCCTACTTGGTACACTGTAAGATTATGCTTAAAGTTCTATACGAGTATTTACTATTTGAATTTTGAATAATATAAATAAATGTAAATAAAAATAGTTTAGTTTAAGCCAATATATCAGTGGCAGGTATAAGCAAATACAAGGGCCCATTAAAATAATCAATGTGGCTAATCTAGCTACATTATGTACATTCACATATCTATGTGTAAGTAAAGTGGAGATTAGCAGATGCCTTTTTTTTACTTGAAAAATGGTTCACAATTCATCTTTCCGAACTAAAAATAAACTCTCAATTACCTTCAAAACTTTAAGAAATTGATCACTTGTGAATTTCTGGTTTAAAAATTTTGTTCATATTAATACCCGTCATAAGAAAATTTAGAAAAAAATATGCAGATTATGCATTACAATGGCAAATTTTAAAATTTTCATGAACATTTTATAAAGATTTCAATGTAATATTTTTCAAATCATGTCATTTTTGTCTATAGGATAATTTTAAGATTCCAGATGCCTAATTCAAATGTTTTTTTGATAAATTTTATAAAAATTTTGGCATTTGGAAAAATTCTGATTTAGCTTGAGATTTTCAAAATTATTCTGGCATTTTGGCTAAGAAATTTTCTTGAAACTTTTACAAATTGATCAAATTTCTCTAAAATTTTGAAGTACCTACCAGAGTTTAAGGTATAAGTTTTGATACAAATTGAAATTTTTGATAATAATCAAAAAATTTTTGTCTTTTATGTATTGTAGATTTTATGACATATTTGAAAAGAATTTTGATGTAATATTTGAACTACGAGTATTATTTGTATACAATATTTTGACATTTTTGATAAGAAAGTTCAAGAATTACTTTGATCTTGGCTTGAAAATTTTGCTTTTTGACAATATTTCTAGAATTTTTATGCAATTTTGTAAATTTTCAGAGTGACATTTGCCAAAAACAAAAAACTCAAAACCTGAAATTATTTCCCTCAAGATCATAATATTTAGGTATTTGAGCATGAAAATTATCTTAAAACTGTCAATAAAGGAGCATCCTATAATCTATACGAGTAGGTATATCCTTTAATAAATTTTCCAAATATTTACCAGAATAAATACCAAAACATTGAGCTAGTTTGTTCTGCTATTACAAACATGAGATTTTGAGATTTTAATTATCACCTGCCTAAAATTCAACATTTTATTGAAATTCTCGCTTTTAATTAACCTTGAAAAAGTGAAATTAAAAATTCTAAAAGGGTTCTACTATACAATGAGATGTTAATTAAATGAAATTCCCCTCAATCTCGATTTTTTTACAGGTTTTTGTAAAGAAAAGAGCCCTTAGAATTTCGAATTTAAAATTTACATTCTTCTCCTATTACATTATGTAGAGTACGTGATCTAAATCTCTCAAAAGCCAAAAAAAACGAAAAAGCAAAGACTTGGATTTTCAACCTTTTTTGCATATTAAAATAATCCACTACTTGTCCTACTATCAATACTACTGCTGTATATTCTGATATTACAAAATTCAGCATTAATAACCAAATGTAAAGCTCAAAATCTTAAAATTAAAATTCTGAAAATTCAAAAAATTCTAAAAAGCGTTGCTTTCAAAAAAGTTTAACTCAAGATTCATACAGAAGGTATTATTATCTTTTGAGATATCGATCTTCAATTTGCTAAAAATACTTGAAAATAGAGAAATTTTGAAATCTATCACCTTAAAATCTTATTAAAAAAACAAAAATTTCAGTTCATAATCAAACAATATGTAGTCTTTTAAAAGTGATAATATGCTGGAAATTTCCACCTTTATTGGAGTCTTTAAATATTCAAGAAAATTTACAAGAAACCCTATTTATTGCACTGGAAAATACAAAAAACTAACTACTTAATCTGTTTAACTGCATAAAAATCCTATTCAAGTGATTTTAAAATTCAAAATTTCCTGATTTTTTTATTCAAAATTAATGCTTTTTTAAATTACTTTTGAACGCCATTATAAAAAATAGTTTTACAAAATTTCTTTAAATTTTCTAAAAGTTACATGGTTTTTTTATATGTCTATTGTTATATTATCTGTATTTTCAATTTGAAATCCTGGTGTTTGTCCATTTATTTATTTACTAACTTAAATAAGCAATATAAAACCACCTGATTTCAAAATTGAAATTTGATATAAGAAAGCCACTATTATATTCTTTTGATATTTCTTAAGTTGAATTTAAGCTTTTTAAGTTGAGATTTTCTTCATTTAATCGGTAAAACTTTTTCAATCTGAAATAATTCTGGTTACATTTATACTAGAAGTCCATTTTCTCAATGTAAGTATGTATATTTTAAGGGTAATTTTTAAATTAAACTCGAATTTACCTTTAAAATCACAGTATCTTAAGGAGGTAGGTAGATAGTATGTTAGCTACTTTAGAAATTTATAAATAGCTGTGTAATACACGTTGAGAAATTTAAATTGAAAGTTTTACTTTTTACATTTTTTTTTCAAAACTTATCTTGACTTTGACTTTTTTAAATTGAAAAATTTGAAAATGTAAAAATGAAGCTCTACTTCCTTCCCTATCTTATCTCATCAAAATCAAAGGGAAGAACCGCATCTCAACATTTCCCTTTTTTTCTAATTTTTTTTCTCTTTTTAAATTGTAAATAGTCCGAATCTTACACTTGTATTCTAGTACTACTATATACAAGTAACACAGTAGGTATTTGACTATCTTGTAAATTTCAAGTAGGTATATTTAGACTTGAGATTTGAGATAAAAAAATTAATTTTTTGTGAGTCTGACTCAACTTGATGAAAGAAAACAGTCAACACTTGGCTTTAGATTTCCCTTTTTTTACAATTTTTACAATTTTTTACAATTTTAGCTCGAGTTCTTGCTCAAAATCCTCACTTATCATATAGTAGTATTGCAAATATTTTCTACGATATCAAATAGAAGGCTCAAAATACCTTTAGGTAGTATGAATTTTCAATAATATTAAAAATTTTGGTATAAAAGTAAGCTTAATTAGTCTGAATTTTGAGAATTTTGCAAATTTTTGAAAAATTTTATGAATAATTTACTAGATAAAAAAAAATTAAATTTAAAATTTCGACTAAAAATTTTGATTTCATAAATTATTTGTAAGAAACAAGTTCTGAATTTTTATTTTAAGAGAAATTGGGCTCGTATTTGAAGCTTCCTGATGGTATATGACAATTTATTTATTTATTTATTTCCATTTTGAATGTCAACTTGAGCCGATTTACTATTTAACACTTGTAAGGGCACATTATTTTTGCTATTTACTATTTACAAATATCTCAGAGTAAATAAATTATGATATATAGTACTTACCCTACTACATTCTAAAGAGACTTTACTAGGATTATAAGTAGTACCTATATTCATCAAATGGATCATTTAAAAAGTGCCTGGAAGATACTTGCATCAATAGTTATTTACAATTATAAGATTCAAATTTGTCAAAATTTGCCATTTTAAATAAGATTAATACTCGTAATAGGACTGAAAAATAAGCATTTATTAAGGTAGAGTTCTAATTCATTATTAGGTCTATTACGATAAGAAATTTTGTAAACATATGCTTAAGTATTATAAACTAGGATAGATTGGAGTAATTGTAATCAGTCAAAAAACTGTTAAAAAATTTACCATATTTTGTATTATAACTACTTTATCAACTTACTTGATACTAAAGCCAAAAAAGCAAAATACAATATAGAAAAGAGCTGTACAAAACTAAAAAATTACTCCAAAACTCTCTGAATTTGCAAAAGGTTTTAAAAAATTCAAAAATTTACAAAAAAGTTTACATTTGAATTTTCTAACTTACCCTACCTATTTAGGTATAATTTTAGTAAAAATTTATCAAAAAATGAAAAAGTTCATGGATTATGTATTCCCCTTTCTGCTTTCTGACAAGAAGGTCTAGGCTAGGTAGAGAATAGTGTATTTTTATTTTATCTGATATGTTTGTATTTTGTTCAGCTCTGTTCTAGTTATGATTTATATGGGGTGACAGACTTTGAAATTCAAAATACTTTCGACATATGTAAATTCAAACAGATATTTTTTTTGTTTCATCGATTAACTCTTTCCTGTCCCCCTTTGAGTTACTCTGTAGACTTGAATATCCAAAAGTAGACTTGAATATATATACTGAAATATAAATACAAGTTTGTAATGAAATGTAGTATGTATGAAGTTGAACAAAGCGAAATAAATTTAAATCTCAACTCTCCCATGTAAATAACATGGCCATTGTACAAACCGATATCATTTACAATTTCACAATCACTACTACCTACTTATATACATACGAGTATATATTCTTAATTAAAATCTGGGAAAATAGCTTCACTCTAATTCGAATGGGTAATGGGAACAACACCCTCAAAATGAACAACTTGACTAATTAAATAAGACTTGATGAACAAACAAACCTGGATATTACATTTAAATACACTACTACTAATACAGACTATACCTAGATCTTTTGATTTGAAATTTTAGTCATGAATGAATGATACATATTTCTGAAGAGATCTTATAACTATCAGTATTCTTAGCTTTTTCAGATTTCCTTTGAATTATGAAATATAGGAGGCTTTACAACGATACAAAACCCGTAAAAAAGACTTTTTGACAAAAATTTTTATATATTTTTATGATTTCTGTTGACCTAAAGGTCTGAATTTTCAGAAAAGTTATGGGATTGGTCATCTAAACATCATTAAAGAGTCAAAGTTCAACCATAATTATAGAAAAAATGTACCCTATCTATATTAAGGCGAGATTGAGGAATTAATTCTAAAATAAAATTTTAAACGGCTTATTGATTTCTATTAATTGGATGTTGAAATTTGTAAAAAAAAAATTATAATTTATGACCTCTACTGTATGTATAGTGTTTCTGGGAAATGGTTACATTTTTAAATTAAATTTTAAATCCTATGAGTATCACATCTGTCTATTATTAACTCCTTATCTCATTTAAAACCATCGTTAGATCATAGATTGAAGCTTATGGTTTTATTGTAAGTATGATTTCTTGATAGTATGTAGGGTATATTTGTAGTATATTTACCAGCAGAACTTTAACGATGAGAAAAAAATTGAATCAAAAACCCCAGGGGTTTCTATACTGATACTTGGGCTTCTTAAATACACTTTTATCTTTCCAATAAATAACTTTTTTTATATTTATTTTCACTCGACAAGATCAAGACCGAGTCCAGAAATGATTTCATTTATTTCTAAGGTCTTTTTTATAACTTATAATAAGTATCAGTAGGTACTACTGGTAGTTATTACCCTATAAACATAATGTGGGTAAAAATATTTCTCAATAAAAATGACCAAATCGAGATTGTCAACTGATATATTTTTGCAAAATTCAAAAATATTTGACATAAAATCTGAAAAAATGCATTAAATTGTGCTAGTTTTCAAATTTATATCCTCTATTGAACATTCAGACCTCTAGGTGAGATTATTTCGCTCTATAAGCATCTATATATTTGAAACTATAATCTCTAGAATTGCATTTTTTGAGACTAAATTTGGGACTTTCAACACGTGTTTTATTGTAATATTTTTGACCAAAATGTGTTAAAAATCCATTTTTTAAATGACAGAAGGAAGTATGAGTCATATTTATATAAATAGGTCCAGTCAATTTAAATTTATTAAATATGTAAAAAAAATAATTGTGCAATAACAAACAAGTCCAGAAGATCAGATTCATAATTCAAAAATTGAGAATTGAGACCCTCCAGCAGTTCTAGAGTTCATTAAAAATTACTTTTAATTTAATCCGGTCTCATAAGTCATCATATAATGAATTATTGGTAGTGGCATTTAAACGAGACTTGGCTCAATTTTGACTTTCACAGATAAGCGTATTAAACATCAAAATATTACTTTAAGTTATACAGATTGTTTCAAAAATAAAGACAGCTTATAAGTAGATATATACAAAAGCTTTAGTAAGTATCTGTACCTAACTATTTAGTGTATTATTATTCCCTTGAATTATAATATTTCTGTGGATTACATAGTGTTGAGTTTCTAAAGACTCTGTATAGCTTTTTAATGGTATTTAATATGCATAGTTAATTTAGATTAATCTGCCAGATAGGCCAGGCAGGCCAGGAGATCCCCTTTGCCCCTTGCATTAAATATACAAGAAATGTACATTAAACTCTATAGATAGAATAGATTGGATTGGTTTTGAGTTTTTTTCAAAGATTTGTAGGGTTTACTCAGAAAAACACAAAGTTTAGAAACCTAGGTTCCAAAGTTAAGTTAAGGGATCTTTCTGTCCATAAAACAAAGGCAAATTTATGGGACATGGCCGATAAGGACTGGAATTATGACCAGAGATAGACAAAAGGGCAACCCATCTCATTATATTATGAGAAAAATCTCAAATTTAGCTCGCATTTTTAAATTTTTAAGTGTTCAAAAGATTTACTTTTTTGAGAAAAATTTCATTATGATGATATTTTCCTCTAAATATCATCTTAAATCTAGAAATTGATTCATATACTAATCTAGGATGAGAGTCTGAGATGAGAGTCAGTAATAGAACCTTAAAATTTTTGATTTGATTATTTTACCAAATAATAAAAAATCATCAAAAAGTTTAGATAAATAGACATATTTTAATCAAAAAATCATTTTAGACGAAATTAATCTCTCTTTGTCATTAGAAATCTCGACAAAATTTGAAAGAAATTGGCTTATTTTGAGCTAAATTGAGATATTTTCAAAATTCTAGGCATCGATTTAGACCTTAAAAATTCAAAATAGAAAATTGATAGATGTTTTCAGGTTTGAATCGCGGTAAATGGTACAAAAAAATTCAAAAAAATTTGGAGAATTTTAGCAGACCCAGATGACTTCAAGCAAACTTCAATCAATGCAATTTTAAATTTTGTATTTTTTAGGTCTAAATCAAGAACTAGAATTCTGAAAACTTTTGAATTATCAGTATATTTCTTTTCTGTATTTTTAGAATAAAAATCGAGATTTTTGACCAGTTTTAAACGATTTTTCGCAAAAATAATATAATTGAAAGAGTATAATAAATATATTTTTTTACAAGTGCCTATTCTTACCCTTATATCTATATATAAGTATTTGAGAATTTTGCACACATGTGTTGAGCAGAAATGTTCAGAAATTCGAAAAATCTCCAGCGGTTATTACCAAATTGTAAAAAAAGGTTCAGAAGTTTAGGCTTTTAAACCCTGTTTAGAATTTCATGAAATGCACCCTTTGTGAAAATTATTGTTTTTACAAGAAATCGACTATATCTATACTATCCGTCCGTAGATACTTAAGGATAAGTGCCTACTTACTATGTTATACTATATAGTGCGAGTAGTATAAAGTATTTATTATAAGGATAGTTAAGGGTTCCCCCACACTGCATAAAATATTATGATTATTTTATTATTAAAGACAATTGCCTCCGCGGATCTTTATTGGATTTGATGACTTGAATTCAAATTTTAAGATCAGAAATAATTGTTTAAAAATCCAAGTTCAGATACTTATTAAAGCACTATGGCACTATTACTATTACCTAGTACATATCTAAAAGTGCATTTGCATTTTGGCACGTGTTCCTCAACAATTTGACTCGATTAATTTTCATGATTATTTTTATCCTAATTTATTCTAATCAAGATAATTGGGCTTTATTTTAAGGGCTTTAATATCCTGGTATTTTATTCAAAGTCATTTTTATACAACGTATAAAGATACGTATAATCTCTAGATAGGTATTTCTATTTAATTGAAAAATTTAAGAGCCAAAAAGCTAAAAATTTGACCAATTTTTGAAATCATTTCTTGTATAAAAATTTAATTTTTCAATACTAGGTACATTATTATATGTATAAGGTAACCTTATTAAGGTTTATTGAAGCTTCATTGTATGTGCAAATTCTTTTATTATTTTAATCTTACTTACCTGAAGTTTATGACTTGTAAGTTTCCTTTAATTTCTCGAATTTTTACCAAAAATTTCCATTAGGGTACTTACTACTTACATACTTGGCTAGTATAGCAAAAAGCCTGCAAAAATCTCAGCTTAGCTTAAAACAGGATGATTTCTCTCAGATTTTGATGCTATTTGGATCGATTGATTAACTCAAAAATGACTTAATTTGCTTAAATTATATCAAAATTCTAAAATATTTGATGATTTTTCATTATTTGCTCGAATAAATTGATCAAAAATGCCATTTTAAAGGTATCAAACTTGACTATTTTTGCAATTTAGGAGGTATAATGGTTTAAAATAAAGTTTAAAGGTTTAAATTCTTATATCTGCCTATTATATCATATTTTAAGCCAAATAAACGAAGTACACTACTTATTAAAACTCTAAAATTTTCCGAAAATATGAGAGAAATGAGTTTAGAAAAATATTTTATGAATTTCAGAACCAGAATCGGAAATAGTTCTGACAGGCAAATAAATAATTCATATCAAAACACAAGTTTCTACATATTTGAAGCTCACCTAATACTAGTTGTAATACTACTATGTACTTACTTCCCAAGTACTTTATCATTTTTGAGAATTTTTATATTTTTTGAGATATTTGAGACTTAAAATTTAACAGTTTGACTTCAACCGAAAAATCAGCCATATGGGCAATATATACTGCTGTATTAACAAGGATCAAAATTGTTCAAATTCTTATTATGTAAGTCTGTAAGTTTAGTTACCTCGATCATTTGACAGGCAAAACTAATATATACTTTGTAATGCGAGAAAAAGTTATTTTTTTTCCATTTTTTTTCGATATATTTCCCCTTTTTGTGTGACTTCTGTATCTTGTCTACAGTTCTCAAATTGTAATAAATAAAGCTGTACTACTAATACTACAGTAGTTGTACTTGAAGAATATGATTTTATGATATTTCTTTTTGCTTTTTTTGGTGAAATCTGGCTTATACATACTCGTACTACAATAACTGAAGTCGAAGACAAGAAAACCAAAAGTTTTTTTTTGTCATTTTGATAGTAATTGATGTGACTTTTGTGAATTGTATCTGAGCCCACCCTAGATATAAAAATATCTGAGGAGAAATAAACGCATTTTATTGGCTTTAAAAAAGGAAATTGGATCGATTTGGGAATTTTTGTTTCATTTTAATTTCTTTATCTTAATCTGATACTTGTATCTATCAATACTACAAAAATTATAAACCCAAACTTTTCTCAAAATTTCGAATTTTGGAGCATTTTATGGTTGAATGTAAGGTCTTTAAAATGGTTCCAAATTCACAGGATACCTTGAACTTGAATATTTTTACGCTTTATTTCAAGATCAAGAGCACATTTGATTCAGATATCAGTATTTGATAAAGACTAATCTTTAGTGCAAGATATCAAAATCCGAGAAAACCTTTAAAAAAGCTCTAAATGGAGTAGAAAAGTGACCCTATATTCTCTGGTATTATTCAGATTTATACTTCTAGAATGTATCTTTTTCAATTATGAAATTTGCCAAAAATTCATTTTTAAGTTTATTTACACTGATATAATTGCTGAAAATTTTGAAGATAATTCAAAAATCAAAAATTATGGCAGAAATCTTGACTATAAACATGCTTTAAATTTTAAAAAACAGTCTAATAGAGAGATTTTGATAATTATGTACCTATCTGAAATTATAAAATTTTTAAGAAATTTTGTACAATACAATTTGATCAGTGTAAGCGGGCTAAATGTGTAATATTTCAGTTTAAAGATGACAATTGATATTGCCAATTGCACCAAACCATAGTTTAAACAAATTTCATGTATTATCTGCAAGTATAGTAACGATATCTACTTAAAGGTAGGAAAAAAATTTCTAAAGTTCCAAGTAAAAGTAAAAGTAAATGCATTTCCTTTACATGTTTTTTTGAGTACAAAATTGTAATGCAAATATCTCAAGATCATTTCTACAATTGTAAAAAGCACTTTCTTTTTCTCTCGAAAAAAAAAAGTTTTTTTTACCCAAAGGTCTACTTAACTTCTTGCATTCGGATTATTATGTCATAAGATCTCTATATTCTCCTCTAGAGTCTTACAAGGTAACCTTTTTACATGAAGCTCCTCGATGGAAAATCTGTTCATATGGGGACATGACCTACCATTAGGGATAG
>JAQIXA010001592.1:0-23532 GCA_034699045.1 Nanhermannia cf. coronata Gr-Ori-00579
CCCAATTACTGAATTCGGCCCCATATAATATAAAATGCAAAACGGCCATGGAGGGGTATCTCAGCTTCTACAGTGCGTCTGTTTGTCTGTTCGCGGCATGACTCGAAAACTACTTGACCGATTTTAACCAAATTTGGCATGAATTATAGGGTCTAGTTGTGCATGTTCGACAAAAATATCAGATTGCCCCACTCCTTGGGGTCTGGGGGCCCTTTAAAGGTCCCCTATGTTAATCAAATGGGAAAAATCAAAAATGGGGTTTAAATGGCCTTAGGGGTAATCGATGACGTAGATTCCGAATTTAACCAGAAAATTGACCTTTGACCCTGAAAATATACCTTTGAATCCGAAAAATTCTATAACTTGAGATTTAAATGGTTCTAGGGGTTATCGATGACGGAGATTCTGAATTTGACATCCATTTAACCAGAAAATTGATCTTTGGTCTTAGGAAAATGGATGCAACTTGAGATGCCTTCACTACTTTGCTCGCCCAATTTATAATCAAGTGCTAAAGAGCTGTTGATTAAGTCCTAGTGTATGTATACTTGTAATATGTTTGAAACTTAAATATCCCAAAGCTCATGAAAAAAAGTAGGGAAAAAAGTTTTTTTGTAGGGTAAACCATCTCATTTTCATGATGGTCATTTACTTTTTATCTCTCTTTTACCCAAAATATATTACATTACATACTACTATAAGGATCAGGATGTACTACTAACTACAGATAGTTTAGATCTTCAAAAAGTAGATAAAATTTGTGTTTTTTGTACAGAATAAATAGATAAAATAAAAATAAATTTACCCGAAAAACTGTTTTGCTCGTTGGTTCAACTTTTATAATTGGTGGTAGAAGGACGTATACATTTACGTTTTTACAAATTCGTTGGCCCATGTCAGATACCTAATTAAATTTGAAAAAAATTCGATTTGAAATTTACAACTTAAGCCATAAAAATTTCTTAAAATTTTGAAAATAAAGTTTATTTGGTAATCTGTATATACTCGTATGTAAGGGTATAGTTTAGGGAATTAGATACATACCTGGCAGGTAAAAATGCCCTTATCTTGATATGAAGCCTTATCGAAAATTAAAATTGAAGAACTTTGCTCCAGCTCATCTCTCGGTATCGAGTCATTAATGATGTATCTGTGTATCAAAATTATAATAAATTTTATAAACCAATCCAACCATATTCATAAAGGAATGTGTTTTTTATTGCCAATTTTGTAGCAATTTTGACTCGAAGTACCTATCTGCCGTTTTTGTATAGGTAATTGCGGAATTTTGAAAATGACTATCATTTTGTGTGCTTTGATGTGCATTTGATTAAATTAAAATTAATTATAGTATTTTACCTATTAGCAAGTGTACTATTCACAGGATAAGAATCCTTAAACCATTGAAATTTAATATTAGCAGATCCAATAGCTATACAGGTGATACTGAAATCTTTTCCAAGTTGTAGTGGAAGTCTCTTATTGATTTTAACGAGCTGTAAATGTCAAAGGAAAATAAAATTATTATATGAAATTTTCATCGAAAAAGTCAAACTTTATACTATTACATATACATAAGTCCTACCTATAAGTACCAATTTCCTAGTCTACTACCTACAAGTTGTTAGATATTTAGATCAAGTAGAAATAAAATCAAAGCAACAGCAGAATATCACAAGTTTTTGTGTGAAATAAAGTGGAAAATACCGAGAAGATCAAAATTAGGCTAATGATATCCAGCAAACTTCAAATTTCAATTTTATTATACACCCTTGAACAATAGTGAAATCATGACATAATATTAAAAGCATAATTGTCCAAAATATTCAAAATACTTACGATTATTATACAATATTTTGTAGATTAAAAACCAAAATTTTAAAAATAAGTCAAAAAATTCTCAAAATTTCTAAAAGATTGTTTTTTATTTTTTTTCCTCTCAATTATCTCGAGTTAACTGAAGTGGAAAGTTTCACTAAAATACATGCTAGATGTATGTATATTACTTTTTAAGACATTTTATCAACAAGATTTGTAATTTTTTTTTTAAATATCGACTTTAGGGTTAAGTATTTGACTTAGAAATCGACAAATGACCTAATATTACAGATTATAATGATCGTCCCTAACTAATTTGTCGGTCGAAATCTGTCTATCTTTTATCTCGAAGTATACTCATACAGGCAGTCTTGATCATATTTTGTAAAAAAAATCAAATTTTTGTTATGTAATTAGACATTTTTCCATTTCCTCAAACATCAATGGGTTTTATAACAAGTTTAAAAGTTACAATCAATTATCTTGAAATTTGATTCATTTCCATACACATGACTAACCAATTTGAACTCAACTAGTGCCTACTATTTATACTGGTACTATCAGGTAATATAATGTAAAATAGGTATTGTAATTACAATTAATTCACTTACCTTAATTTCAATCGGAGGACGTGACTCGAGCTTAAACTCTGAAGAATCGTTAATTAGAATACCAAATTCTGACTTTAAAGATTGAAGAACAGGACCAATTTCTCGTGTTATACAACTCGGTGTTCCAAGCATTTGAAAAACAACTTCCGAATTGAGTCTTTTAACAAATAAAAGAAAGACAAATTAAAACTTCAAATCTATTATTGTACTATTCATAAGTTTTTCTTAGAAATTAGCTTTCACTATACACAAACTACATACATTAGTATAAGTACCCTAGTACAAGTACTAGTAAAAGTTGGCTAATAGAAAACTAATAAGTTTTTAAAAAGTGCAAAACTAAATTCTTAAAATGAAGTCGTGTAATTAGTTTAGCTAATAGAAAAACTTTCTCTTAATCAAAACTCCTGTTGAAATGCGTAATTTAAATTCGAGTTTTCAATATTTTACTAAAAGTTTAAATTGAAAATTGTGATTGATCAAAAGAAAAGGGGCTCTAAATGCTTTTTATTGGTTAAAACATGGTAATATAGTATAAAAATAATGGGATTTAGAATAATGGGAGTTCCATAAATGGAACTTTATTGAAAATTTAAGACTTCTAGTTCAATTATAACGGCTCTAGGAAAAAATCCCTATTTCCAAAAATCCTAAAAGACCAAAATCCCAACTCCAAAATCCCAACTCGACCAAAATCCTACCTTACCAAAATCCCATCGACCAAAATCCCACCTAAACCAAAATCTCAACTCGAAAATCCCACCTCGATTAAATCTCAATCTATATGTATGTATGTGAATACTCGTACTCGTATAGATTTAATCGAGGTGGGATTTCGGAGTTGGAATTTTGGTTTAGGTGGGATTTTGGTCGATGGGATTTTGGTTAGGTAGGATTTTGGTCGAGTTGGGATTTTAGAGTTGGGATTTTAGAGTTGGGATTTTGGTCTTTTAGGATTTTTGGAAGTAGGGATTTTTTTCGCGACCCATTTGTAATACTATATCTGTGACCTTAAGGTCAAAGAGGGCCTTTTTTTAAATTAGTCATTTCAAAATATGTAATAAAGATTTGGCTAGTTATGTTTTATTTGGCCAAGTTTAGGTTTTAGATTTTTTTTTTGAAATTATGATTTTGTTAGTATCCTACCCAACTTTTGGAGCTTTTTATTTGCAAATTTAAAAGCTTCCAATGATCTGTTTTATAACTAACTTGGTAAAAATCTAGTTTGTAAATGTTTATAAGACTAAAATGTAAATGTACTACTTAACTTACCCAATTTTGTAGATTGACAGATTATGGCCACCACAAAACTCTTTGACTTTCTCCAATAACTTTCTCTGCATGGTGTCGAGAAACAAGAGTTCTTTAGCATGTCGACGATTATTTGCGATTTGAGAATCCCATAAGGTTAGTGGACGATTCACTCGGAATTTACCCTCATATCTTAGATTAGCATCTAAATTTAAAAATAAATTAACTCAAAATTTCATAATTGATTTGATAAGTAGGGTACCCTATTATTTTTATTAATTAAGATATGAAAACTTTTAAAACATTCGAAAATTCAAAAATGTGATCAATTTTGGAAAGTTCTAGAAATTTTGAATTTCAAATATTCGCGCTACGCGTAGTTACTAAACTCCCCTCTCACCATATTCCCCTTACTATCCCCCTACATAATAATTTGAATTCGCAGAATATTCAAAAAGTGTCTATTCTAAACTAAATTCGCAGAATACGAGTATAGAAAAAGTATCTACAGATAATTAGCTCTGAATTCTAAGAATTCAATCTAAAGTATCTTTCCTGTTCTGATTCTGAGTATGAAGAAGTATCTATTCTGACCTTGAGTTGGACCAATTAAGTTAAATTATCAAACTTTTCCCTTAAGGTCAAAGAGATCCTTTTGTTAAAAATTAGTCATTTCAAAATTGTATGTAAAAGTAGCTTTTTTAACTTTAGGTTTTTTGAATGTTTGAAATTATGAGATTCTGATGATGATTTCGAAGCTTTGACGCTTTTACTTGTAAGTTTAATAGACATTAATTATAGTAATACGCTGCAAAGTAGTATAGTACTTACAAAAGGAATATAGAATTTGATATCTCTAAAATTTTTATAAAAAACAAACCTTTGGTTTCGATTTCATTTTTGGGATCAAGCTCTTTCTCACATATAGTTCTACAAGGACGGTTCTGAAATTCAATATTTTTCATGCATTTCTCCTCACAATCTCGATCCTGATATTTTCTTGGACACAGAGATGTTGCTGTAAAAAAAATTCATTAAAAGATTAACAATTTGTTTACTTTTAGTTTATTAAAACTGCAGGCTATAATTAAACAGTTTACTTTAAAAAAATCTGATTAGCGAAAAGTGCAAAGGTAGTGTAGATAGGTAGGGTACTGAATGTTTATAAAATATGCATTTCGGAGAATCTGAATCTGAAATTGTACTCGTAACTATAATACCCAATTGCAAAATTATCTTAAGGGCATTTTAAACTAAAGTCTAAAGATTCTCAAAATTCAAAATATCTGTAGGTGCTTGTTCTGAAACTCAAGCCTAGGGTAATATACCTACTATAAAAAAAACTTGTTTGAAGTTTTTGCTGAAATGATAAATTGCATAGTTAACCTGAAGAATAAGCACCAATTTAGAATAATAATTATTAGCAAACTTGCATTTTCAAGAGATATACCTAGGTATCTATTTGCATTTCTAGTTTTTTATAAATTGTTTAAAAACTTGTTTTAATCTGCATATGAGATTCCTAGTTAGAAAATGGGTTATTTCCCAGAGTTGTCTCGAGATATCAACCTCTAAATTCTAAATCAAGTCTTAAGAATGCTGATATGAATTCTGGCTTTTAGGTCTATGTTTTGACCAAAAAGATCAGGCAGGTTTTATTCTTATTTTGACGAATTTTGGCTAAAATATTTAGGTTTTTTTCAGGTTTTGATGAATTTTGCTAAAATTTTTGACTAAATTTTGATCAAAAAGGCCTGACTTTGGTCAGTTTTTGAGAATTTTGTCCAAATATGCCTGTTTTGTTTATTAAAAGAAAGGAAAAAGATGAAAAATGAAAAAAAATCTTGATGACAAAAAGTTGTGAACTTGTTACGAGTAGTTGAGAAAATGATCCTTTTTTATGACCTATCACATTTTTATTCTACTTTCTTATAGGTAATTTGAAATTTGACAATTACTGATAGATGGTACGAGTATTTTGGTTTTGTGTACAAGATGAAAGATACAATCTGAGGCATAATAAATGGCATATTTTCTATTTTAATTTTACTTCTGTGTATATGTATTCATACATTATAATATAAGTAGTTGAAATAAATGCATTTTCCACATATTATGTATGTAGGGTATGTACTTAAGTAATAGTTAAGTATGCAAAAGAAGTCTCTTGTTCGGGTTTAGAGAAGTAGAAAAAAGGTTTCGAAGTCTGTCTGGATTGAACAGAGCAAAAGAAAGAAATGAGAAGAATGGCTTTTAAGACAAGTTGACACATCTCCCTGCCTGCTTTCTTCTTTTCATGAAACTTATTTAGTAAATAGAAAAATGCACAAAAAAATAAACCAATATGTACGAGTATGTACCCTAATGTTTCAAAAAAAAACCTAAAAATGAGTTTTCGAAAATCTTGTCAAGTTTTAAGGAATCAGATAAAAAATTCTAATTTTTCTAAAGTAAACTCCCCCAAAATTAGCTTCCTTTCTTTGAAATATGATATCTTAAAAATTCTTGTCTGTTTTGCAAAATTTTGCTAATAAGAATAGGTTTTGTAATAGGTATAATAAATTAGTTAGAGAAAATGACAATAGTCTTTATATTTAAGGTAAGATTATCTGTATCTTCTATTTTTGACACTTTTGAAAGACAAAATTCAAATGATACATATGAGAATATGAATATCTAAGTATGCAATCTTGATTCAGTGTCTTTGGTGATTCAATCAAAGCTATAGAGTACGAAATACGGTAATAATGGACCGTTTAATAATGGACCGGTGCCAAAATGGACCGGTTTCATTTTTTAAAATAAATTGAATTTTGATAGATATAAGTGGGTTTTAAGACCAGTTTTCGGTTTTGGTGAAGACCTTTGCCTGTGAAAAAAACTTGGAAAATTTTTTCGAAAGTCGAAAATGTAGTATTGCGGTTCTAGATCAAGTCAACTACACTGATTCCGTATATTGCCTCTATTTTTCCCGGAAGTTGACATTCTTTAACTCATTTTCACCATGATTCCAAATTTTACCTCTGTTTGAACTCTAGGTCACTTCTTCACCCCGAAAGTGAAGTTTATGTAAAGTAAACTATCAACCTCACAAAAACCCCCAAAATGAGTCAAATCTCAAATTCGGTTTTTTCGAATTTGAAAAACCGATTTTCGGCGTTAAATTAAATGTCAACTTCGGAAAAAAATAGAGGCAATATTCGGAATCAGTGTATTGATCTAGAACCGTAATACTATCATTTTCGACTTTAGAAGAATTTTCCAAGTTTTTTTCACGAGCAAAGGTCTTCACCAAAACCGAAAACTGGTCTTAAAAACTACTTATATCTATCAAAATTCAATTTATTTAAAAAAATGAAACTGGTCCATTGTGGCACCTGTCCATTATTAAACGGTCCATTATGGCAGGATTCGATAGAATGCATTACTAAAGATCTTTATCATTATTATAGTGTAGATACAAGAGGCTAGTCGCTTTTATAAGACTATTATTAAATCACTTACCTTGGTCAGCATCTTTGATCTTTGTCTCACAATAAGGGCCTGTATAACCTATGACAAAAATTTGTTTTATTAGTAGAGATCAAAAGGATTCGAAAATTTTAATAAATATTATTAGGTATTTTCTATATTTAGATCCTTACCTTCTGTACAAATGCATTGCCCACTCTTGGTTCCAATTTTTCTGCAAAAAAATAGGAAAAAAGATCAAAGAAATAAAATTTTGAATAAAAAATTTGATTGTTAAAAGAAATAAAATTTTGATTTGAAAAGGTACACCGCAGGTAGATAAAATATAGCTTCACAAAATCCATTTGCAAAATGTCACGTTTTAAATTTGCAAAAAATTTTTATTAGATATTTGTACTTGCATATTCACTTTACAAAATGTCTAAATACATCACAGATTTATTGAATAGGGTACCCTACTCTCGAATATAAATTGCTAAAATTCTCAAAATTTTACCATCTTTTTACAACAAAAAGTAAATAATTATAACTTTATCAAAGGTCAATTTCAAAAATATTGATAAAATTTTTGCAAAAATAGTTTAAACCTAGATAATCCAGATCAATCAATTTATGCACAGTTTTCAATTTTGGCAATCTGAATTTTGACATTTTTTGAAAAACCAAATCAAAAATACCTCGAAATCCTATACAAAGTTCAATTCCATTTTTATATCTAATTTTGACAAAATAAATCTTCACTTTTTTATTACATTATTCGATCAAATCCCCGGACAAAATACAACCTTCTACTACGAGTACTTCTACTAGATACTATACATAAACAAGTACAATACGCTGATTTTGACTCGATTTATTGACACAATTCTTCCAAAGAAAAATTCAAAAAAATTGTACAAATCCGAATTCAAAAATCTGTTTTGATTGCAGGATGCATAGTTTATGAAGATCAAATACTACATACATTGTGTATATACATAATACAGTACAGTAGAATATGAAATTTTTATTTACTTTTGAGAATTGTGTTGTCATTTCATTGTCCCTTTATTCATAGATAAATAAATACAAATTTGTATTTATAGAGAATCACCTATGTACTATGTATATGTATGTATCTAGGCACCTCATCGTCAGTCAGTCAGAGCTTTTTTTGATAATCATATCAGATTTATGTGGGCTACGTTAAACTCCATTGGGAAATGAAATATGCTTGAATGAATTTTAAAAAGGTGATTCTCTCATGTGATAGATACACTTTGTACTAGTGCTAGTGATGTGATGATGATGCTAGTGATCAGAATCCGAGAATTTTTTGACATTATTATTCAGCTAGAAACAAACAAATATTTTCTTTACATAAAGCCTATTATACTGGTAATACTAACTAGTCCTACTAGTTATACATATATATGAGGGGAAAATGAAGAATTAGAGCAAAGAATTTAGAAAAATATGATTTATGATTGCATAAAAATCGGCTTACTTTCAAACTCTAGAAAGGCTTATAACTTATAGTTTCTCTGATTTTTGAGAAAAAAAAAGTATTTTAAGCCTGTGCTAAAAAACTAAACTTTTGTCAAAACCAAAAATGTCAAAAGTCCATTCATATTTCACAAAAATTTCAAAAAAGTGAGACTTATACTAACAAGGACAATCTTAAAGAACCATGTAGGTACCTACATTTAGCCAAAATGGCTCAATTGGTCATTATGATAACCTTTAAGAACTTGTATCATTATCATTATTCTTAAGTACCCTACTGCCTACTTGTTCAGAATGCAGGAACTTACGATCAGGTAGGATTTTATTAGATAATTTTTCCTAAAAATTAAAAGCCAACTTGTCAAAAAGAGCTTCAAAATAAGGCAATTTAGGATTTAAAAGTTTATTGAAGAGGAAGACATTTATTAAAGTTTATAAATATGGAGGTCTCTATAGTTGTTGTTTGCTTAGTTGTTGTTTGTTCTCGAGTATATGTTTTACCATATTGCTACGGTATTCTAATTAATAAGAATAATTGCAGACTACTCGGTTTACTTACAACTATATTGCATAGTAGTATCCTACTAATATTTTTGTATTTTGGATAGTTTTAAAATAGAAATGAGGCTGAAATTCGATAATTTTGCCATTTTGCATAGTGGAAGGAGTTTCATTGAGCAAACATTAAAAAATCCTCAGATTTGAACCCAAAGAAAAAAGAATGGAAAAAATCTTATTTTTTTAGATTTATATTTTGGGGAAATGGAAAAGTCAACTTTCTCCAGTTTTATCTAATTTTACAATTTTGTTGTTTTGTACCACACTAAACTAGTAATATTATAACTGCTAGTAGTACAATAATATATTATATAGGAACACCAGTCTTTATTATGAAATAATGGTAAATGCTATCATATCTTTGAGATAAAGCATGTACTATAATGTACATCAAGTGCATGTGCATTTGAGCTTGAGCAAATCGACTTGGCCGTTTGAACTTTCTCTTTATGTAAGTAAAAACTATGAATCATGTGTAGTAATGCAATGTGTGACCCAGCTGGAGAAAAGGGAGACAAGTTGTTAATTTGACTCTAAATTTCAGACATTCTTAAAAACCATAAATTTCATACAAAAATATCAACTACAAATAGGACCTAGGGGGAGAGTTACCTCAGATGAGTTGCCTGGCATTTGAGTAACTCCGTGTAGTAATTCCCTACTCTTAATAAAGACCATAATTTACTGATATAATCCTAAAAATTATAAAAATGTTGAGGATTTGATGAATTTTGGCCAATTCCAGTCCTGCATTTTGGCCAAAAAGAACAGTTTTTGATGAATTTTAACAATCTTTTGCTATAAATATTGACCAAAAATGGCTTATTTTTTGATTTTAATTGGTTATTTTAGATGCCTTTTCAGGTTTTATACGAGGTTATAAGTATCTTGTAGATTTTGACTTTTGTTGTAAGATAACCATTTTATAACTTCTCATGCTTCATATAATATTAAGAGCTACTTTTATTGAGAGAATTCTGATCCATTGATTGAAATTGAAACATTTTTTTGAGAGAGAAAGTGCAATCCTAGTCCAAGATTAGTACTTTTCCTTATAGTTTAAGATAAATACTTCTTTTATTTCTAAATTCTTTTACTTCCTCTATTTTCTATCTACTACTTACATATACTTCCAGTACTTTCAATAGGAGATACTTCCAGTATCAGTACTAGTACAATTCCAACATCTCTTTTCATTTCCGTTAAACTTGGCTCTATTTGGAAACCAGTCGGCTTCCTTCCTTTGGTTTTTCCCCATTTGACTTGAGCTTTGACTTTTTTCTATTTTTTTTTTTTACACATTTCTATCTTTGGATTTGGATTGAAGTTTTTTTTTCTATTCTTGGCCAGGCCAAAGTAAATCTAGCACTATAACGCCTTCAAAAAACTACTTTCATTTAGAACTTGGAACTTGGGCTAGAGTTCCTCCTAAAAGATTCTAGAATCCTAGAATCAACTCAATTTTCTATTTCATTTCTTATGGTTTAGTTGTACTATACTATTAGGTACAAAGAAATTTATCACTACAAATGGTACTGGCTCAACATTTTTTGAAGTAGAAGTAGAGATAAATTTTATTTTTTATACTAACAGGGTCTCAAGCCTAATGCTAAAGTATCAAACTTTAATTGCTTTAATTTTTAATACAAAATGAGTACCTAGGTTAGAAAGTCGGGTCTATAACTTTACGTACATTTGAATGAGTTGAAAATAATTAGGCTTTTTAGAACCAGAAATTGCTATTAGAATACATTATGTACCCAAAATCGAAATTTGCTTGAAACTTGAAACCTAAACCACTACTAGTACAACCTAAATGATTTAAAATTTAAGAATTTTGTCTACCACCTTATCATTAGTTTTCTAGATGAATTTTGGCAATTATGAATTTGTCAAAATGACCAAATTTTGACCAGTTTTATCGAAAATTCTATTAACCAAGGTATTGTAGTCTAGAACCCAGGCTCAGTTTATATTTTCTGTACTCTGTGCAACTTCATATTTTGAAAGAATCACGAAATTTCTCAAAACTTTGGTGAGAATCAAACACCAGAATAAATTCTTTTTCTCACTATTTGTGTTACATATACCTAGATAGTATAGTTTAACTTTTTTTGTATAAACGAGCATAAGAACTTTGTCCAAAAAAATCCAAAATAACCTGATACATAAACCGGGTAAGGTATATGAGATTGTACGATTTGAATTCGAAATTGTAAAATTTCCAAATTCTCAAATTCTGGGTAAAGCACCAGATGTACGAGTACTACATATCCTCTTGTGAATTCACAAGTAAAGCTATTCTTGGTCAAAAATATTTAGGTATTTAAAAGATAGATATATACCTATTGTAGTACCTAGGTATAATTTTTCAATAAAACTATGTATTTCAAGCTAACAAAAAGCTGATTCCGAAGTATCTGAATTTGAAATTTCAAAGATTTTGGCTATCTTTTTAAATTTTGGAACTAATATGATGAGAATAGTTATCAATTTTTTAAAAATAAAATTACAGATCTCTAAAATTCTGACACTTTTTACGAAAGTATGAGAATTTTTACTTGTTTTTGAGCGCTAAAAAACAATACTTATGAAATTATCCATGTTTTTCTGACCACAAAGGTCCTTTACTTATAAATATGAATGAAGTACCCGAATACATATTTATTTTTATTTTACTATTTTGAGGTTTTTTTCCACTACTTTGACTATGACAATGATCATATTCTGTATTTATGTATTATTTCGAAATTTTAGACTATAGGGTACTTAAATATAGGATAACTAGATTATACTAGAATTTGAAGTTTAAATTTAACTGTACTTTGAGATGGAGCTTTCTCTTACATTTTTAGAACAATTTTTCCTACAAAAATCGATGTAGTAAAGTAAAGCACCCAGGTTTTCAAACTTGGAGGTTTTTTTTTTCGCTCGTAGAATTCTAACATTTAGAATTTCTCATGGTAAAAATACATAGTAGGGTACTATGTATACATACTATAGTAGGAGTAAAACTAGAATTACCGACTTGCTTGTGAAATTCTGTCTCCAGAATTCAGAATACAAGTCAAGATATTTTTCATGGAAAATACAGAAATATCATGCCATATGATAGATCTCATAGTAGTACTGCTGTATTGCTCTATAAACTATAAGTATAAGAGAAAGTCAATGGTAAAATTTGAAATCTTCAAAAAAGACTCGATTAGAGGAGACTTGAACTACAGAGAGCTACTAGACTAGTAGACAGACATCAGACCAAAATAGAATTTCTTGGCAAAAGATCTAATATCCTGCTGGAGCCTGGAAGAAATATCCTGTCATTTAGCTAAATACATATATCAAGGGCTTGATTTTTAAATAAATCTCTTAAAAAAATTAACTCGATTTTTAAAAAGCAAGGCCAGGGGGAGGGGATTGGAATCTGAATCTAATAGTTAATTTTTAAACTTTTTATCAACTTTAGAACTTTTGGAGCCAAAATGTTAAAAATATTCAGTCAAATGTTAAAAAATGTTAAAAATATTCAGTCAAATGTTACGTAAGTTATCTCGAAACCCGAAATACTGTTATGTTATGTATTACCAAAAAATCAAATTAATTAGTTGTATCGGTAATTATGCACATTAATGACAATTCAACCTTGATCTTTAAAAATGTTATATCTGTATATTAAGTACCATATTAAGTACACAAAATGTCAATTTATGCATACAAAATCTGGATAATTTGATTAAAATTTGCATTCCCATTATTCAAGAATTGATTTTTGCTTGGATGAAAGTATTCCTAATTTATAATCCTAGTGGTGGTTGTAATATTTAATCTCAAATTACTAATTTCTGAATTTTTGCTCTGCTTTTAATACTTTGAGGAATAACTTTGAAATCAAAATGACCAATTTTAAATGACCAATCATATCAGTACTTTTACGAAATTTTTGACATATTTTCCATTGACAAGTTGCTCAGTCTACAACTACAATCCTAAAGATAAGTCAAGAATCAAAAAGCAAAAATTATTTCCTCTAAAAGACAAGAATAAAATCAGTCAAGTCTTCAGATTCTGAGGACTGGACTGAACTAAAGTCGAAATAAATGATTTTATAAAAAAAATAAATTTGCACTTTTCTCTAAAAAAATCCTAGAAATATGAGTAGATAAAAAATCCACTTATCTCTGCCTTACTTTTCCTACAAGTAAGTAAGTAAGTATCTGTATTTTGTCAAATCTTCAAATTATCTCTAGAACGAACAGTAGGTATTATAAAACTACTATGCAATATGCAAGTACAAGTGTGTAAAAAACTGCCATATTTTATTCATTTTTATTCATGAAATCTGCTATATTTAAGTGTTAATAAAATACAGAATACAGATTGACTCTATGATAGCAGACTGCAGACAGAGCAAGTGAATGCAAATACTCATTTATTACTTGAGCAAATAGATTTTTTTTTCAATTTGACTTAAAGATAAAAAAAAACTATGAATAATATTTGTAAATATTTGGCTTCTGGCAGTGGTTTAACAAATATTGAATGAACTTTAAGCATTGAACAAACTATTAGTAGCATTATATAGTGCATGTATGGCTCAATTAAATATTACTAGTGCTAGTAATACTGGTAGTTACTTAACTAGTAGTTAAGTAAGACCTCGAGAAATGCCGAAATAAATCGATAAATTCGATTACCTTACTAGAACCTATCTAATACTCGATATTTTAGTTTTTAGAGTTTTGCAATTTGTAAAATAGTTTTTATACCTTAGGCATAGAGTACTAGTACTAGTACTCTTATATGCCAAGTCCAATGATTATTTATTCAAGATAAATTGTACAAAATTAGATGTAAAAATACACAAAAATCAGTCAGAAGCGAATTTGCCAGTAGGATTATATATAATTAGCAAAAGGAATCTGATTTTGATTATGTGGTTTTGAATTACAAGTAAATGCAAAATAATCCTATTTAATTTCAAGTTTTTGTAATTTCAAGCAAAAAATCGATAAATTAACTTGAGAACCTATTTTTATCCTTTTGAAATTTTCATTAGGATTTACCTACAGATATATAGGACATGTGTAAGGAATATGTAGTTTGAAATTAGGTTTCAAATTTTTTACTTTCGATAGTTAATGATAATAGGAGGTTAATCTTTTTTACCAAGAATTGTACAGTACCTTACCTAAAGTAATATAAAGAGTTTTTTTCAAGTCCTAAAATCTAATAGGTTCTAAAAACCAAGAAGAATTATACCTATATTAGGAAATAAGACGATAAGTAGGCTTATAAAATTTCACAAGTTTCTTTTGATATTGAAATAAATTATACTTTTATACTAGAATTCTATTTGTACACCTACTCGTTTTTTGTTGAAAAGTTTGATATTTTAAAACAACCTGAGACTGAGAACTGTGCTAATAAATGAGCTTAAGTTGTTAGAGGTAGTTGATAAATAGATAATTTATTGAATATTATGCATTTTATATCATAAATATAAACATAATACTTTTACAAAAGTACAAACTCAAAGGTATCCTACCTACAGAATATATGGGTTCTTGATTTTTAAAATGCTAAAATATCCAAAAACTGAAATACGAAAGAAAATGTAAATTTTCTTTTTAAATTGCCGAGTATTTAAGTAAGCACGATTCTGAATAATAAATAAGTACCCTACTCGTAGTAGTATCTGCAATACTAAATTGTACATTATACTTCAGTAGTTTAGATTTTTATCAGCCTTCTTTACTTCTTTAATCAATAATACTTACTACTTACTACGATACAAAGGTGATAATATAATGAATACAGATATAAACGATGTATGTAATTGGCAGGGTACTTAAAGTCTGTATTTATCTATCATTAGAAATATTTGAGATAAAATCTCTTTGTGCCAGTAATATCTGCTCAATTTTTATAATTTTTTTAAAATTCCATTTCGCATACTCGATTACCTATGCTGAAATTATACCGCTAATACTGCTGATGCTAGGAGTAGTATAATTTTAATAGGGTAGTTTTAAATAAAGCTGATATCATTCTAGGATACAGTATCAGGAATTTGCAAAAAAAATTTAAAAAAAAAACCTTCAACGTAAAGAACGAGTTAATCGGCTTTTTTTTTCTAGAAAAATAGAATCAGAAGATTAAATATTAACTAGCTGGTAACCTAGCTGGTTTTTTACATACATAATAGCTACTTGAATCGACTTCTTTGAAGATTTATGTAACATACCTACCTATTTTACTTTTTTAATCGTCTTACTTATTCCTGTTACATATCTTAGGCTTATAGGTGTATACCTAATACCTGTGTATTACTATTATACATTTTTTAAACAAATTTTGTACATAAAAGTGCATTTGAGCTATTTATAGTAAATAGTAATGTATGTAAGTAAGTACATAAGAAGGCATTTACTGAATTAATACCTACTTACGATAATATATTTAATTTTGGTAATGGATCCTAAAATGCAATGCAATAGGGCAATAAGTAGTTGGGTAATGTAATAATGAATCAATGATAATAATTTATTGAAATTGAAAACCGATCTATCAATCAAAATCGGATCATATCAAATACCTAGATACCTCAAATTCTCAAAACTCCTACAAGTCTTTTAAAAGTATCTCTAAATTATCAAGAAATTATTTCAAATATTGTATTCCTAATTTTGGTCCATTAGCTAACCTCCTAATTTTCAAAAGTATAAATTGTCAAACCTCGTTATAATGCTACTCAGGAAATGAGTGGCATAAAGCAAGTTTACCTGCAAACTAAAGCTTAAAATCAAAATTTAGCTGTAAACTTGAAAATTTTTTCAAAAATTCTCAAAATTTTGATCTGAATTTTGATTATTTCCGGTATTTCTTAATCTAAAATCTGCCCAAAAATATAAGATTTCTTGTTTTTTTTTAACGATTCCAAACTTTTGAAAGACCCTGTATGTATACATTTTCATGACCTATCAAATAATATCAGTCAGAAATTTTGAATACTCATTCTGCAGACTCTGTCAATTCAAAATCCAGCAGCAGCAATATAGTTTTATTTTATTTTATCTCAAAAAACTGTATATTTTTATGACTTGTCAAAATAAGTTGAAATATCTGGGGTAAAAAATAAACTTTAGACTCTTTTTTAGAATTTGAAAGGTTTCTACACACAAGTGCTTCAAGTATAACTTTCATTTTCAAATATTTTTTTGTAGATACTTATATTACAGAAGTAAATGGTATTGCATTTCAACTTCAAGTTTTTTTTATACTTCTGGAGATCAAACAATACCACCAAGAAACCCCAAAAAAACCTTCAAAACTTTTCAGATCTCTGTCTAAAAAATTCTGTACAAAATATCGGACTTTTACACGATCTTTCTCTTAGGATTTTGATCATAATGTAGTAATATATAGTACAAGTATGAGGTAAAAATATGATTGATTCACCTATTTATATCTATATTCATAAGAATGGTAATTTGATCAAGTTTCAAATGGTTTAAAATCGAATTTTTCAGAAATTTTGAAATACAGATACACTACTTACTAGTACTATCTGTAGTATTATTGAATTACTTATACAGATACACAAAGATTGTGATCATTTTAGGCACATAAATATAATATTTTGAATAAAGATTTCAAATCTACTCGTATTTAAGCCTACAATACAATGCAATAGTTCAAGATCAAGTTCAGGAAAAAGATTTATTCGAAAAGGGGGGCGAAAGTTTCACAGTAGGGGAAAGTAATATTGACAAAAAATGCATCTCACATCATTTTGATTGATGATTCAAATTTTATGCATTTTACTACTACATGTACTACAATAAATGCGTGTATTTGTATAGAAAAAACTTTTAAAAGCTATATTTTATCAAGGTTTATTGTACTCTTCTAGTATGGCATTTCTTTCGATTCTAAAAATTTGGAATTTGGAAAAATTTGGAAAAAGTCTTTCATTACTTGCAAGATCCTCCATTGTAGCAGAAAGTTTTGTTATTTCTGGGATCACAACTTGGACCATATTCGCACTGGAATTGTCATAAAAAAATGAGTAATTGTAATTTGATATCAACATTAGGTTAATATTAGATACGTAGTACTAGGTACTACAAATAGGTAGGTACTTACATGTTCGCCATAGTGTTCAGGTATACATTTGCAAAAATATCCCCTATAATTAAAAAAATACCATATATAATAATAAACATAGGTACTAAAACTTCTCTCGAAACAAAAATAAAATCGAATCTAGTCAGATGTGCGTTATAAAGAAGGTTATCTACTAGATACGGAGTATTCAGTTCTTGAAACGTTATAGTGAGAATTAGATTTTATCAGGACTAGATTTTAAGCCAAAATTTAAAAAAATTCCCAAAATTTTGCAAAATTTTTATAAGATACCTTCCATTTTATTCTACTTATCGTTAGGTTATATTACTACATTTAGACTTTCATAAATTACAATACAAATAGCTGTACAAATTCATCAAAATTACTAGCTATAATTTGAAATAAACTCTGACATAAGTAGAACTGAAAGTCATTTAGAAAATGACATAGACATATAAAGAGTAAAAAATTCGATTAAATTGTACTTACTGATAATCCGCATTCATATAGCAGTTTCCAGCATAAGAGCAGAAAGCAAAAGAGCATGATACTGGATCAAGGGCTGTCTGATTCCCAGGTTTGATTTCATAAGTGATATTAAATCCATAATAGTCGAGAAAATAATTCGCGACTCTAATATGATTCATATATTGACTATTCATATCTATTCTGATCTCTAAATAAGGTCCCATTGTAGCAATAAACCGTGTATTTAGTAAATTTAAAACTTTACTATCTCGATCGTAAAGATGGTTGATTACATTGAAATTGTAATTTGTAAATGTTTTTAGACGAACACTGCCGATTGTATAGAGTTGTGTCAGGTAGAGGAAAATGGTCGCATTTGTCTCCGAAACTAAAAAAAAATATTCAAATTTAAAATTTTGAGCATTTTCTTTAGTCATTGTTCCTTAATTTGATCCTAATTTCACAAGATTTGACATTCCTTAACTGCCTACTAAAAAATTTTCATAATTTTTTGAAGTTCAATATGGATTTCGGTAGGTATCTCAAGATTTGGAGAATGTTGATTGTGCGAGTAAAGCGAGCACTTACTATTCAACTTTGCTTGCACTTTGTCCTTCTGTCTGTTTGTCTGTCTGTCTGTCCAGAGGATAACTCGAAAACTACTGGACCGATCTTGACCAAACTTGACATGAAGGACCCCCATAGGGTAGGGTATGCCATTTCGACAAAAATTTCAGATTGCCCTACCCCTTGGAGTCAGGGAACCCTTTAAGGGTTCCCCATGTTAATCAAATGGGAAAAATCGAAAATGAGGCTTTAGGGGTAATCGATGACGGAGATTCCGAATTTGACATCCATTTAAATAGAAAATTGACCTTTAACCCAGGAAAATGGGGAAATTTGTGATGCCTTCATTGCTTTGCTCGCACAATTAATAATCAACTTCTAGTGAGTTGATTAAAGCCTAGTTATTGATTACTGATACCTACTTTTGACAAAACAGATTTCGAAGACGAAATTTTTAAAAATTCTCGTAATTTTATTCAAATTAATTTTAGTTTTGTGGGTCCAAAATACCTTTTTTAGATTGTTTTTTGAGAACTATTTTAAGAGTCAAATATTTTGGTCAAAACTACCTACTAATTTTAGACAAACTTCTAATAAGTATCAGATAAGATATTTTCATAAAAATTGGACTATTTGGTCCATATTCTCATGCCTAATCATATGATCTATGAATTAGTTTTTTTTTAAAATATTTACTTACTTGCTGTAGTATCGATAAGCCAAGTACAATGATAAGGAACTGGAAATTGATTCGGAAAATTTGGTGTTGAAATTACACCTCTGGGAGCCCTCAACCTGATGGGATTTAAAGCACATCTTGTTTCCTCACCGGATGCAGCCAAAACTTCATTCTCACCACCCAAAATGAAGAAACAGATCAAAAACACGGAAAACAAAAGCGATCCCAAAAAATGATGAAATTTTGGAAAAGTCATCCCAATTCTAGTGTATAAAATGATTTCGAGTGATGACTATTATTGGGCATTTATCTACTCGATCTATCTATCTCTTGAGTCAAGATTTAAGGTAAATAAAAGTAGCTCAATTATAGGTGTACTTGATGATCAGTCTTTTTTCCAATAAGTATCTTGGGCCTTTTTTGATTAAATGTAAGCTGTAAGTTGATGATGATGATGTGATTGTAGCCTTAAGCTTTTGAACTGTTTTCTCTAAAAATTGAAAGAAAAATACAATCGATAAATAGTCTAATATTAGGATACTTGAGATAGGTCTAAAAAAGCCCTTGACAAAGCAGATAAATGTCAGAATACCTATAGGTACTTCAGGAAAAATTTCATTCTTGTAGGTTTTTAGGAGCTTTAAAAATTATCGATTGGATTAGCAAACCTCAAAATGAAGGTTTTTTTTTTATATAGATCTTGAATATAAGGCTGAAGGCTTTTACAAATGATATTTTAAGGTTTTTTGACATTTTTTCAACTTTATCAAGTTTATTAGTAAGACATTTTAATGGCTAGTAAAAATCAATTTAGATTCAATTTACTTACTGATTTAACTCTTAATTTTTCTCGGATGCAAATTTATTCACAATGTGATAGAGAGAGCAGATGATTGAAGATCATGAGTTTCGACTTAAATCTTCGAGATTTTTAGAATCCTTTTCTGTATAATTGAATATTCTTGTAAAATTCGCAAATTTTCTAGTTGAGAAAGTAGTATGGTACTATATATAGTCTAGTATTAGTATCTTGGATATTTTGCAAAAAGTGATTTGATTACTGTTGTAAGTGGTTCCATGTACAGAAAATAGAGTTCCATTTTAATTTAATTATTTTTTAACAAAATTCATCTATCTCTTCTATACTGTCCTATTCTGTGGTTGTGGTTCTTGAGGACTTTCACAGTAGGTTTAGGGCTCCAAAATGTTCATAAAATGTTCTGAAAGAGTCAAAAAGGTTAAAGTGTAAATTAATAAATAATGGATATTGGAAAGGTTTCTCATGTTATGTTCGCAAAATTTATTTAAACATTTAATTTTTTGAACTATCACATAAGCTTTGAGATAGGGTAAGATAACAAGCAACATTTCACTCAAGCAATAAATTTCAATTTTATTGTAAAAATAAACTTATAATATCGGTAATGTACCTTTTATCTAACTAAAAACTACACGATATGCATCTATAGGCAAATACATAGATAATACCTATTTTCTATCCCAAATCTCATTTGAACTTAAACCAAAGATAGACATTTGTTTGAAAATCCATCGGGATTGATGTGAAAAAATCGAAAATATGGTAAAAGATAAAAGTAAACTAGGTAATAAAATTATTTTTGATCAATTGAAAATGTAGCTAAAATATGCTCATTAGTCATAAGTTAAAATCGGAAAAATTTCAAATTTTCTATTACAGTCACAATAGCTAACCTACTAATTTTCCTAATTGCCAACTTTAAGGTTAGGTTGAATTAGGTCAGGTTATGTTAGGTTAAGTGAGACTATCGTTTTATTAAATTAGCAGGAGAAGATTAGCAGGAGCCATTGAGACTTTTGCAGGAGTGTTTGGGTAACAGCTAAATGAATTTGCTTGTTGTTGGTTGGATTTAAAAAATTCAAAAGAATAAAATGCCACCAAATAGATTAGCATTCCAAATTTTTGCAAAAAAATGATAAAACAGTTGGTCGGAGGATGTTGGTCGAAGGATATCATAATAATAGAAATATGCTACTACCTATTATATTTTTTTAAATAAACTACGAAGTAGTTTGAAGTTTGAAGTATTGAAGAAAAGTATATCTTTACTTGCGAAAAATTGCTTAAATATTCACAATTATTTTATACCTACTATTATACAATATTGATTTACCCACAGAAACCTAGAATAGATAATAGGATAGTCAACAGCTCAGAAGGTGTAACTTCATGAATTAATTAATTTTTAATTGTCTTTTCCTATTCCTCTATTTACAAGTAGAGGTAGTATTAATTGTTCACCAAAATGACAAAATTTTGGTCTCAAATCCAAGAATAGGTACTTGAAATGTATCACCAGGCAGGCATTGAGGTGATGCTCAAGACTCAAGATCAAAGGTAAAAATTTTAATTTAAATTTTAAACCAAAATTCGGGTCGATTGTGTCAATAAAGATAATTCAAAGAGGTAATCCGAGCTTTCATTGTGAGATTGGATGTCTAATTTACTACTAGTATGGCTTCTAGTAAGTAGTAGTATTTACCTAATTTCTAATTTCTAATTTCTAATTATAAGTTTAAATTTAATCACACTTACAACTTGAAAATAATTAAATTCTTGGATTTTAATGGATAATTCTGCGTAGTACTCGTACTTACACATTTCCCTCTTATTTCCCCAAGGAGATGTGCGAAGAGTAGGCGAAATGTGAATGTGAATATCATTAAATTTATTATTTCCAGATATTTGGATTTTCTATTGTGATTGTGAGCTAGAAAGCTGATTAAACTTTAGTTACTTATATACTTTGTATTATACCAGTATTATAGCCTGACTACTTGCTTGAAGATTTATTTCATGTGTATTTCAAGGTAAATAGATAATTCTGCAATAAATTTTCGATCCAATGGGTGTCATTAGATCGAATGAAAAATGTCAAGGACAATAGTACTATCAGTATTACGAGAAAAATTAACCAAATAAAAGTTAAGACAAGTACAAACTTCAGCATTTCTCTTGTACTGTTTCTAATTTTTCTTGAAATTTCATCCTTTTGTAAACCCATTTATGTTTAAAATTCACAATCAAGTGCTTTGTTTGTTTGAAAATTGCGAATTTTAGAGTAAAATATCTCAAAAAAGCTTACTTACTACTCTATATTTTATATAGATAGTACCCTACTATAAAAGGATCTTTAAGATTCAAATAGTTTATAATTTGGATCTGTAATATAAACTTATTTTGCTACCACAATTCAATATTAGGTATCTAAAACTATACTAAAATAATAAGTATTTGAAATCATAAGATGCATAGTATATATTATGTAGCACCTAAATATTTAGGACTAAAAATATTTTATCTTGACAAATCTCGGCATTTTATATTTGACTAACTAGCTTGGCTAAATCATTCATTTCAAATAATTAGGATTATTACCCTATAAAGTAGGATAGGACTAGAATGATCGAGTTTGGCATTAAAGAGATTACAATATATTTTGAATTTGTGTATGTGTATAGAGACTTTAGTGTGTAGGGTATCTTGTACATAGGTACTTTGTTATTTTCCTGGTCTGGATTTTGATTAAAACTGTGACATAAACAAAGATCTTCCCTTGAGGATCATAGCTTGATATTTACATACATATAATATAAGTATCAATATACTGTATCAGTATCTACTCATCCTCATCAGTATTCTGTTTATTTCGATTTAAAAATATATATCAGTAGATACTTATGTTAGTTGAGGAAAGGAATTTCAATGATTTCAATCAATCTATTTCGTTAGGAAAGTATTGGTGTGGTGTAATGCTTTTCAGGTTAGTGGTCTTTTGCTTAGCTGGTATAAAATAGGAAATTGGACTTGAAAATGAAATACGATTAGGTTTTTAAATTTATCTCAAGAAACTACACTTTCTCAGAAGAACTTAAATCGAAAAAAAGTAAAAGTTTATTCAATTCAAAGAACGAGTAAACAATGTTAACTAATAACCATAAGCAAAGAAAAGCCCGAATTTTCAAAAAAAAAAATTAAAATATTCCTACGATAAAGAACATTATCACAAATTTCTTGAATTTTCGAATTAAGTAGATTGTCCTAATTGGTACTACCTATATTGGATTTATTCCGATATTTGTATATTATTTTGTCAGATCTCATTAATGAGGATCTCATGATCTCATTAAATTATCTATTTAATGGAAAAAATATATACCTAATCGAAAAGGTTCAAAGAAGTTTGTAAGATCTAATTGATATATCAAGGGGTAATATAGAAATCTTTAAAGTTTTGGGATTTGAAGTATGAAGCATTTTCTATCTTATAATTTTTGCAAATACTTAACTTATTTAGTTATCTTAAGATGATTATTATTATTATTCAATACCTAAGAGTAAGTACTTACTTATCTAACTATATTGAATTATATCACTGTTATTCTGTAAAGAGATGAGAAACATTCTACTAAAATATATAGAGAAATTGGAAAAGGTGAGAAATATCCTATTAACTC
>JAQIXA010001593.1:0-23530 GCA_034699045.1 Nanhermannia cf. coronata Gr-Ori-00579
AACCAACCTAAACTAACCAAACTTAACCACGATTTGGGGGTCAAAAAGAGCCAAAAAGGGGAACAGTTTAATCTTAAATCATTAAGCAATTACATTATATACATTCATGGTTTTAACAATTACCTACAGGAATTTTAGTAGCTGTGATGCGCTCAGAAATTGGCAAAACGAATGGTACCTAATGTAGATTATTACTAATACAAACATGATATATTAATTAAAACATTGTCTATTTAATTTAGAAACTGAACTACCATTAACTAAAACACTTTTAAATGAGCCAAGTTTTCAGCCAAAATCATTAAACTTTTTATTGGGAAGAGACCAGCCACCGTTGCCACCGGGAAAATTTCCATTTTCTTTAAGTGATTGTAAGAATTTGGCTAAAATCAATTTTTAAACATTTTGTTTACGATAAATGATTATTCTAACTTGATTTTTTAGATGTACCTGATGATGTATCAGAAGCGGAAATTAAAAGTTTAGGGTTAACAATTGATCATGTTATTTCAGCTTCGGAGAAGTTAACTTCTGATAATCGGTCCATCCCTGATGATGATGTTTGTACAATTTGTTATGCTTCAGTTAAAACTGTTACATTTTTACCTTGTAAGTTGCAGCAAAAACACTTAAAATACATAGTTCAAATTATATTTCATACTATGAAAGATTTAGGTTCAATCTGTAAAGTAAAGCTTGAATTTGCAACATTTTTTATGTATTTACTTGTAAATTAATGTCAAAATCGGATTTTTTTATCTGAGTAAAAAAAACTTGATATTGTTACTGGATGCTCATATTAATCTAATTTATTTTTCTTTATACATAGGTAAACATCGATCTTGTCGGTAATTAAACTTAAATTTACTTTTTTATGAGGGTAAAACTTAATGATTCTTTTAATTCATTCTTTAGTACCTGTATTGTTCATCACCTGATGTAAAATATAATTCCTAATCTGTATCTGTTCTGTTTGCAATTTTTTGATATATTTTTTTAAATTTAGGAATCGTGGTGAATGTTTCTTCTGTAAAGCTCTAATAAATCAAGTAATAACTGATGATGGGATCAAAATCCACGATAGCAGTGAGGCTAGCACGAATTTAGCACCAAATATTGATCTTACGCTAAGAGCTGAAATTGAAATTGACATTTCGCCCATTGACTCTGAAGCATCCTCGTTACGAAGAGAATCTTCAGAAGATTTTGGAATTTGATTTTTATATTCTATGCCTATATTACATAAACTATATTAATTTATAAAAAAGTACCTGTACCTTATTTATCACGACCCAATGACTGATTAATCTAATCTTATGAATTATGACTGTGTGCCTATAAATAGATCAAGTATTCTCGACATTTTAGTAAAATAATAATAATCATTATAGCTAATAACTAATTGACTAATTAACAAATTGACGATTGCAATAAATTAATCCATTTATACTGAACTAGTACACAAAAAATATCTGCTGTTTTTTTTAAGAATTAGCATTTAAGAAGCACAACTCGTTTCCATAAACAGTCATCGTTTCTATATTATTCTAAATTCCTTTTTAATAAATTATTTGCAGGTAGGTACTTGACATGGAATTAGAATCTATTTAAAATCTTGAAAAATTGAAATAGTGTTTTTACTGTCTATGTCTATCTCCTACCGGAAATTCTAAATAGATTATATGAATGACATGAGATAGGTATGATTATTCAGATACAGATAGTTAGTAGGTAGTGAGTAGTGATAAAAAACCAATCAGTTTTTACTATGAAATAATAAACTGATAAAAAAACAAATGAAGTAGTTAATCTAAATTTCATTTTGATAAAAAGACTATTATAACTAACCTGTCTTTAAACTTGAATCTTAATTTAAATAGAAATCTTGAGAAATGTAAATGAAAGAAACTAAAAGTTTTTACTACTAATAAAACTCCTGACCTAAACCTTTATTAATGCCCAATCCTAATACATTAGTAGTAGTAAAAATTAAGGCCTATAAACATTAAAAGCATTATAAAATAAGACTGTAAAAAATGTCTATTTCATGTAAAAATTAAGTTCAACATTTTTATTTAAATATTTCATCAAATCAGTATGCAATATAAAAGTAGGTTAAAGTTAATTTACATTCATTTATTCTTAATAGGTAATTTAGTAATGGAAATTGAAAATTTTAATAATGTACGAGTACTATTGCACTGTATGAGAAATAAATGGTTATAAAAAGTTCATTAGCTACCAGGAACATAGGTAGATTTATGTAGATTAGATTAGATTAAGAAAAGTTTAAAACAAACTATATACAAAATGAAAATCACTTTATGAATACATTCTGGATCTGGGTTGTTCCATATTTTCAAAATAGGCAGGGTCAAGGTCAAAGTTCACTAGGGTGTAGGCGCTATCACAAATGCTGTACAAGCTTTCAAAAAACAAAAAAAAATATATCTTGAAACCATTAAGCTGCATTGTGTATTATTACCAGCATAGCAGGCACCTTGAGCTAAAAAATATCATAGAATTAGTCAAAGTTTTGCTGATATGTATATAGGATAGATATGTCGAATTTTCTAGAATTCCACATACCAATTCTTAAGTAATTTTTAAAAAATTACCTGTATTACAAGCTAAATTGTAAATATATATAAAAATTAGACAAAAATATAAAATTCCGTTCGATTTTGAAATAAAGGATCGATTCCTAATTATTAAAAAAGTAAAATACCTATAATAGCTGGAGCTACACCTAAATATATCCAATATATTAAATAAGTTTAATAACTAATAAATCTAGGAATTATTATAATTGAGATTTTTGATTTACCAACTCCAGCTCTTGAGAAAAACAAAGCCAAAAATAGTAACAATTACAATCATTCGAATAATAATAAAAGATAATTAATAACTATTTAGGTATAGATACTTACGTAACAGTCCTGAAAAGAATAAAGGCTATTAATTTGACTTTTTATTTTACTTTGATTATTAATCTATTAATAATTCAACTTTGAAAAACCAAAAATTTTAACATCAATTTCTCAAGTAGGTACCTTATATAGGTTATGAATAGGACATTTCAAAAGTGAAGTCAAGTCAAAAGGCTAACAAAACTGAATAATTGATGAAATTAAAAATTACCCAAAAACGGCACCGGCCGCTGTATAGCACGAAACGACCTAAATATTCGAAAATGACATTGCTAAAAATGATTAGGGGTTTTATGATTATGGGTTAAAAAAGAGCTTTATATTATAACTAATGGTCAATTTTAAGGTGACAACACCTTTAAAAGAAAAATTTAAAATAGGTTAGGTGTACTTACCATTGCAGCACATCCAGCATAACAAATTCCAACACCGATCGGTCCACACTGGGCCATATTGAAGGTCAACAGGAGAAGAGCCAAAAGTTTATACATTTTACTTGTAATTCTAGGATAAAGAAAATATTATGTGGTTAAATTACCTAAATAGAAACCTAACTTTTTCAGCAAAACTTACCTAAATGAGATCACAACGAATTTCCTTTGAAAATTTTAATCCGAATGCCGTTTTTTGTTTATAAATCCGAATTTCTGCAGGCAGGAGATCTAGAAGTCCAGAACACGTCCAATTGAGAATTGAGAGTCAAAAGTCAAAAGCCGAATCTTTCAAGTGGAAACTCTGCTCTGACTGAATAATGAAATCACCTCGAAAAATACACCGCTACTACTACTACAGACTACAGAAGTAATTCTAGCTTCAAAACGAATATCCATATATTGCATGTAGGACTAGGACTCGCTGTCGCTCGACTCTATAGAACAAATTCAAATCTACTAATAATGGCTAACTAATACCTGACTTACAGATATACAATATTAAAACTAACTGATAAAAAATCCTAAATTAAATGCTAAAGATGAATCATAATTATGTACCAAAAGTTTATTATGTTCTATGCAGGTTCTTAGAATTACAGATAGATATAATAAACATCACATCACAACTATAAAGCTAGAATTAGAATACAGCAGATAATATGCACCTATTGGATTGCAAGCAATGTAGGTAAATTCATTTAGACTTGGACTAAACATAGAAAATTATTTTTTTTTCCAATTGCATTTTGGCATTGCATACAATTTACATACAAACCTCTACATAAAACCTATAGGTTAGGTATAAGGGTACTTGAACAATCATACTGGATGATCTTAGCCCAACTATAAATTGTAAAGCCAAAAGGTAGGAAAAATATGTGAACCATTTGGTACAATTCATCTTATGGTTAAGATGAATTGTACAGGTCATAAGGTATTTTACATAAGTCAATATTAACTTTGACTATCACTATCACTATCATTTCATTACTAATATATAGGAGAAAAAAATTGAAATGAGCTCGAAATTGTTCATGGATTTCGAAAAGCATAAAAGATTTGGATTTGCTAGCATTCCCCATTCCCCATGGCATGCACTATTTATATATCCTGATGCCCGATGCCGATAAGTAAATAAGATACGTAGACTAATTTGCCTAATATTCGAAATAAATGATGATTATGTCAAATAATCTTGTTATGACACTATGACCGAGACCCATCAAAAGCAAATTACTGTTAGTAAAATTCTATAGTAATGAAATGCTAAATAGTAAGTTAAAGAATCAAAATATCAAAAAATATCACAAAAGGCTGAAATATCAGAAAGTGTGTTTACACTTTTATGACCTTTTATGACCATCTACTACTATAAATACTACAATGTCAACTAGTCAAGATGCCGATTTTGATCATATTTTAAAGGCCAGCCTGGAGTGTATAATTCAAATGGCTTCACACTTACTCTCTTTGATCGAAACCAGGTCCAGATCCAGAGCTCAAACGGTTCAAAGACATTCTCCAAATTCAAGACCAAATTCAACCTCAACTTCAGTCCAAGAAAATTCTCAACAGAATCAAAATCGAGGAAACCGTCAACCAACAATGACTCCAAATGCAACCAGTACTCCTATTAGAAAACCTCCATCTCAAATTACACCAGGATCAAGATCTGGAGAAAATAGGTCCCAAAATAGTAATGTTGGTGGAGACACTTCTTATGAAACTATCGAACGAGAGCAATATTCGATTAATTTGAACGATACTTCATCTGTCACTTCCGGTTCTGATAATACAAGGTCAAAGGTTAATAATGCTAATGGTGTTAGTAGAAGTAAGAAAAAAAAGCATAATACCCACTAATTACTAATTATAAAACGACATTTACCCGTTTTGAAAAACCGAATTTCGAACTCGATTTTAAATGCATAGCATAGCTAATTAGCTATCTAGTAGGAAAATTGAGACGAAAATAATTTGTAGATAAATAATAGAATCGATTCTAAAATCCAAATTTTAAGATAAGATAATTAAGATATTCCTTTGAAATCATTTTCGATATATTTTTACAAAATCGCAGATTTAAACTGGCTTTACTTTACCTATATATCAGAATTCTAATTCTATAAAATTCATTTTTTGAAAAACACAAGATTTTTAGTTTAGTATACGAGTACCTACTTCAAAATCTTGTGTTTTTCCAAAAATGACCTTTAGAATAGAAATACGTATCTACTCGTAGATTACATAATATCTACTTATATAACAGTAAATAGGCATTGTCATTGGCTTTAGATTCGACTAAATATTTTTCAAAATTATTTTTTAGCTGGTAGTTCGAGTTCTCCTCAAAATCAAAGTCAAAGTAATAGCAGTACAAGTACAAGTACAACAACTAGTAATAATATGACTCCCAAAGTTACAAACTCAAAAATTGGGCCGGAAAAGAATGTCAGCATGACTCGGGTTGAAGGACGACCCAATTCAAATTCAAATCCAAGTTCGGAGAATCAAAGTCAAAGTGTTCCTTGTGAGGATTCAATTCGAGACCGAAGAGATGCTGAAATCATTTCGATTGTCCGAAGAGTTGAGAAAAATTTGCAAATTTCGATGGAAAATGTTCGAATTATTGGAAATTTAGTATTTAATGATCAACAGCATCGAAGACGCCCTAATTAATTATCTTGATAGGTACACATAAAGTGCATTTAAAAATATAGATGGTAAAATAGTTATTATTTTTAAGTAAAACAGTACAAAAGACAATTAAAAACGATCGTTCGTATTGATTATAGGTATATGTAGATACTAGATACCTTAGGTATATTAATTAAAATTACTTTATATATAAGCTAAAATCTCTTTTATAACTTTTATCTATTATGAAATGTGAAAAGTAGAGCCATGTTAATTATTACTAGAACCTTAAAATATTATGATTTATGATACATACTTGTCTAATACCCTATTACTGTAATAAATTAACGAATTTAATGTGAAATCGCTATAATTTAATGTCTTGATTCATTTTTTGAACCTTTATGATATCATCTTGATACTTTGAAAGTTTTTAGATGAATATTTGATAATTTTTAGAATTTTTGGAAATTTCTATCATAAAAAATTCTTTGGTCAAAATTCTTTGAAAAAACAAGATAGGATCCTTATTTGCTTACGTACCTATTTTTAAAGCTAATTATTTAAATATCTTAGCAAATATTCTGTATTTACCAGTTCGAATTAGTCCAATTCAATACTCGTACCAAGAGATGTGTAAGTAAAGTACCTACTAAATTTTGTATTTTGTATTTTGTAATAAATGATTACTCAAATAAGGCTATAAATGCTTATGAATTTTTAATAAAAATTGTACCTAATTTACCCACAATTTTTTAGGCAATTGCAGTAAATTGCAAATACCTAACATCTACTTTTATTTGTTTAAAATATTAATGAGTTTGATATTTATATAATTTCAATATGTAGGTAGTACTAGTACCTAATAGAACAAGGTAAATAAACATTTTAAAGCTCATAGTTTCCCAATTTTTGAACTCGGTTTTCCTCAATGGATTCCCAATTTCAAGCTAATCCATATGAAAATAAATATTTTGCGCAATCATGCTAGTTTTAATTATTACGAGTATTATTACGAGTATTATTACGAGTATTAATTATTGGAATTAGCTAATTAGTAATATTTGCTTAAGAATTTATCACCTACTTATTAGTATTTCAAATCAATTGGCAATTGACTGATTTTGGGCTTCGACTGTTGATTCTGACTTCTGTGCTTTCATTCAATTTTGAGATCAAAAGAGTAAGATTTAGCTTTAATTCTACTCATTTTTCAAAAAATTTAAAGAATTATTATTGAAAAGTGAGTAGTAGACGTAGAAATCTTCGATCTTCAACTTCACCAACTTCATCAAGGGATCAGCCGAGATTTACAAGAATGTCCAATAAATCGAATTCAGGATCAATTGAAGTGGAGGATTCAGAGGACGAACAATTTCCCATATTTGTACCAGGGTCAGGTGGAAATGGACAAAATCACCAACAAAATTCACAAGATGATCAAAATTCTTCACATTTTATAATACCGGTAAATTTTATGGTTTAAATTTATTAGATCAGAAGCTCGAACTCGAAATCGAAATACAGATACCTATATTTTATGCTTATGATTTTCCGAAATCAGAATTTGAATCATTTCAGGTCAATTTGTTCCAATTTTATGAAAATTTTAGACTTTTTATCAATTTTTGAGACAAAAAACATGACTTTGAGAAAATATAAATTGTATAACCAGTTATTTTAAGAGTTGATACAAATCACCCGAAACTCAATAAGGTCAAGATTTTTTTTTAGTTTTTCAAAAAACTAAAATTGCGCATATTAGTAAATGTACCTTATACAACTACTCGTACAAACTGAAATCAAATATTTATATAAGGTAGGTAATGTAACATTAGAGAGATCTTGATGAGTTATATCGATTTATAAATAGGATTTTGAATATTTGCTAATAAATACAATTGAAATTGATGATTTTAGGAAATTAATATGAACCGATATTCAACCCTCAAAACTGTGGCTCAAGGATTAATGGACATTGCACTTTTGACCTCAAACATTTCGCAATTAAGTAAATTTTTGAAAATTTAAAATTCTTTCCATAAACCAGGTTTTACAAATTTAAGAGTAAATTCTGATTTCTCGGAGCTGGTTTAATATGACTGATTGATATTTTAGAATACTTGTTGTTAATTGGACCTGACGGAAACGCTCTATTCTATCTACTAATTGTGCTCATTATACTTTCAATTATTTTACAGGTACATATGACGTACATATGCATGTTAGTATGTAACATATGAATCTTGCTACCAACTATTAAGTAAACTGGAAAGAAATTCTTAAATTTTTTTGCAGGTTTCATGCGGCCTTTGTATCCTTCTGATAGGCACAACAGATATAAATAAACCCGAGAATTTTAGACGTGCTGAAAAGCTCAATAATTGGTACATATTCTGCCCTGTATACTAAGCGAAATTCTCATCCTATATTTCGATTTTGAAATCCTAGATTTCGTAATATAATCAAATGGGCAAATCTTGGGATTTCAAATTGAAAATTGCGATAAAATACCTACTCTAACGATAATTCTCTATTATATTCTGTATTATGTCTATTATAGTGTGTAATAATTTATTTTTCAATTTTAGGATTACGGTTCAATTATTCTTGGTGTCGGTTTTAAATATAATCATCTCAACACTTGGAATTGAGAACTTGCAAAGATACCATTTGAAAAATGCATAAAATATAATAAAATTATATAAAACAATTGGTTCATTTATTGCACTTTTAATCGTAAAAAATGCCAATACATACTTAAATAGATTATTGTTAAACTTAAATATCATTGTTAACCTAAAATTTCTCTTTTTGCAATGTCTACTGTCTACAAAAATTTATCGTAAACAATTTTCATGCACTTATTAAAACTAATAATCCTTGAAATATCTACTCTAAACTAGAATAGTGTTTAGTTCTTTTACTACAGTACAAATAGGCACCCTACATAGTTAGAAAAATACCTATGTAGTTAAATATTAATTGTATTCAAATTCTTACTATTACCGATAGTATCTGTATTAGGTACTAGTTAGGGTTAGGGTACTAAAACTAACTAACCTACACCAATATTTATGTATACCAAAAATCAGAATCAGAGCCAGAGCCAGAGAACATTGAGACTTGAAACCAAACAAAATGCTCAACATTTTACTAAACTCAATAATCAAAACTATTTTAGTTACTTTACCATTATTTTATCTATCATATTGTCATAAAGGTTAGTCTAAAACTATATTATATTATAACCGATAATTTTGCATTTTCAAAAAAGAAATTGACATTTTTGATTGAATTTTTTCCAAACTCATAAAAATTCTCAAATATTTGGGACATTTTGTATTTGGGAAAATACAGTGAACTTGTGATTTTTGAAGTAGGAATATAAATTTTGCAAAATAAGTTCATTCAAAATGTCTTCAAAAATGCATTGAATGACCAATATTTTTCATTTAGAATTATTATTATTAGTTGCTTGTGTTTTTATGAAACTACCTAAATTTGTGTGTATTCTTTTCAGAATGCTTTCATCCTAAAGACCCTGGAAATTGTACTATTCATGGAAATGAGTCATTACAATGGTTTTTTAATGATTCAGTCAAAGAATGGTAAGTATTAGTACTAGTAAGGTACCTATTAATATACATAGTATATACTTAACAAGATCTTGATTTTGTAATTGTTTTGAATTTTGAAGCCAACCATTTTTATACTGTGGATTTATGGGAAATGACAATCGATTCGACTCAAATTTAACCTGCCAACAAAAATGTCTGCATACTTTTATACCGAATGAAACACTACAGTATCTTGTGACAAGATTTGTATCGACTGAATAAATCTAATTATTTAAGTACTCGACCTATCGAACATAAAGCTCGTACTTACTTTATCAGATTTTAAAGAATTTTCAAATTTATTTCATTATAATTTGAATTTAAACTAGGTAGTCTAATTTCTATTCGAGAAAACTCTATAAACTAGTCTTTTAAATTTATCACAATATATAATCCATAAGTATTGGTTCAGGAACAAAATAAATCTGGTCAGAGATAGAAGCTCAAGCACCTCACCAGTATTCGACAGGACCTAAAAAAAGTCAAATTTTTTATAAAGTGAAAAGGCCCTTTAATTAGAAAAAAATTACGCATTCTAAAAATCTAATGATGTAGGGGCCTTCATAAGCATAACTGAGCTGATCGGTTCTTCCTGAAGAATTTCGAAAAATCCATTTAGCCTGACATTCGCCATCAGAGAGCTCCACTGGAGGAATTCTAAATGGCAGAAGTATCGCAACGAATATCAAGAATAATAGCAGATTGGTCAAAGAACAAGTCTAGAAAGTCATTAAAATAATTAATTTAGGTTAGTTGAAATTGGATCTTTTTATTAAAATACTGAAGGTATACTTACAAGGTTCAAGTAGTGGTTGAACTTGTTTTCAGATTTGGCGTAGACTATCAGTAGAAAATTTGGGATGAACAGAAAGAGAATGTAGAAGCCTCGGATACACTTCAGGTAGCTGTCTAAAGAAATTGGAAATAAAAAAAGCTCAATATTAGAGTGATACTATATAACTACTTTGTATTTTGTCAATTATTTACCTAAATGATAGAATTCAATTGTAAATTGAATGTAAAGTAGAGGTATGGCGAGATTTAAGCAAATCAGCAGCTCAATTCCCTAAAAAAGTAAAAAAACATTATTTCAAGCTAATCTGTACTGGCTAAGCTCAGAATTTCCAGAAAATATATTCAAGTCTTTTGAAAAATTTTCAGAAAGTTCTGATTTTGGCTAATTACAGATATGTGTGTTGCAAAATTTAATCCAAAATCTAGATTTTCAAAAAATTATTTCCAAAATACTCGTACCCTACATACAAAAGGTCTCAAAAATATCTTGAAATATCCTAATACTTATTCAACAGTCATATTTCAGAAACCTTTTGTACGATTTTAGGTTAAAAAATTCCGAAAATTTCCAACTTACAAAAATATAAGAATAATTAATCCCAGTCCACCATGCTGCCCAATCTTTTTGAACTTGATACTTCTTCTTATGCTCGACAGGTCTGGCCCTATAAGGTTTCATTATATTATCCATTTTGCCACCTTTATTAAGTAAATAAAAAGCCCAAAATACAAAAAACAAAATAGAAAAAATTCTAAAAAATCTAGACAAAAAATTGTCAATCACATTTCGGCAAAAATCGATCAAATTTTGTTTCAAAGAATCTATGGAAATCTAATTCGCAAATATCTAAAAATGGCCATAAAAAATGGTCTTATTGAATTATTCCCTAAAAATCAAAAAAAATCTCAAGTTCAGCACTCACTATCATCTCAGAATCTTTTATAATAAAATTCATGTTTATTTCTTTAATCTTAATACATAATATAGTAAATCTAGTATTCAATAAATAGTTAATTATTTCCAGCCTTTTCATAATAAAAAAATTTAAAAGCAAGATCAATATGTATTGCTGCCACCGTACAGTTAAATGTCATCAAAAATGATTTGAATAATAGTCACAATTTGTATTAATAAATATAAAAATGAGATTTGTAAAAAATTAAGCAAATTACACACTAAACGCTACATTTACACTATACATATCATATAACAAATATTATTCAAATTAGATATTACTTAAGTTGTAATTTTTAGACACCCTTACATTTGCTCTAGTAATAGTACGTACAGTATATAAGTTAATTTAGTTAATACATTAATTTATCGTATTTAATTTAAAAAGGCATAATATTATACGTAAATTGAGTTTAAATAGTCACTTTTTGTCGGTTTACAAGTACAAGTACATTTTTGTATATATATAATTTAAATCCAGTCTATTCATACAATTCAGCTCTGAAAGCCAGATTTACTTGATAACAGTTAATTTAGCCAAAATGCTGATTTTCAAAGCTAAATTACACAAATAGACTTGAATACATAATAATTGTAGCACTTAAGCTTAATTTAACATCATAAAAGCTCCCCTATAACAATTTGTCAAGTGCATATGTCGCTATCATATTAAGCTTTAATTATAAAACAGAAATTTTGGAAATCATAATTGTAGGCACTCTTATTTATTATTAAGTATTATTTTTCCTTATAGAATAGTCGTCAACATTTTTCATATCTCGCTTAACAATTACTGGTTTTAAGCTTCAAAAAGTTCAAATGCATTTCTTGTCCTTAATAACTATCAAGTCTAATCATTTAATTCAGCTTAGAGAAACGAAATAGTAGCCAAGTAGCCAGTTTTACATGTGAAGAATTCGGGTTTTTCAAAGCTGAATTAAAAGAATAGCTTTTTTATTGGCAGCTGCTCTTACATTTTAAGATTTTTTTTAGGTAGGTAAATATAAATGTACATTTTACAAAAATTACTTTTTTTATACTTAATTAACAATCTATTCATTTAATACAGCCCTTGAGAAATATTTCGACCTAATTTTGCACAATTGAATTTGTAAAAAGTGTCCAAAATCAAGTTTCTCAGTGCTGTAGTAAATGTATAAATCATACCTAACCTAATACATAAGTAAATTTATATTTATTCGAAATTCGAAGAACTAGATTGAAATTACAACCCAAAGTAAATAGTTTTTTTTTCTTTGTATTATTTTAAAACTATATAAAAATTATTCACTTTTTTTATGATCCTCTCTCTACACATTAGGTGGAAAAATATTTCTAACATGTATTTGGAAATGTAACTAAAAAAAGAACACTTATTGAACATGAAAATATATTATATATTTTTAGAGAGATTATAGTTGAGATTTTATAAAATAATTAAAATATCTAGGTTCTAGAGTAGTAGGTATAAGTAAAAAGGTTAATTAAGTTAATTGTATAGTGTTAAAAATGTATGAGAAGGTACAAAAATTGATTAAATATTTTACCCCTCTCATAACTTTACCTTACTACTATAATTCTTTAAAAACTAAAAATTATGAACACTTTTTACAAACCTAGTGTATGTGGTTTTTTGTAATTAAAAATATTTTAAAGCAGTAATAAAAAATTTAAATAAAGTATAAAAATGATTTTAACAACAATTAAAGTATAATTAACTTTAGGTTCAGAGTTAATTATACTACAATATTATTAGGGAGGTCAAGAGGTAGAGATTTAAAATTAATTTTAAAACACTTATTATTATATTTTAGTGGAATTTGGACTGAAACACGATTTTATCATATAAATTAGTTCATTTCTTGTTTCATGGAATCACAGAAAATGGATTTTTCTGCAGCTACACTGATCCTAGTAATTTGTAATTAAAAAAAAGTTAAACAAAAGTGGCCATAGGACTTGGTAGGTCAGGATCTGCTTTTTTCTTTCGTCCATATTGACCAATAAATGAACCATCTTCAGTAAATTTTGCTAAAAAAAAGATCAATAAATTAGGTAATTAAGTATTTTAAATTAAATCGAAATTATAATCTCTGTTTACCTTCATCATAGTTTTCTACCATCGAATCTGTATCACTTTCGTGTGGTGCTTTAAATTCACCTGCCATTGAAGTTCGACCCGAAGGCTGAGAATATTCTCTAAACCCAGATTCTACATAGAAATAAAGAAAAAAACAAACATTAAGTTCCGATTCATACTTCCGATTAAGACAAGCCGTAATTAAGATCAATTTCATTTAAATCAGCTCTGAAAAGCCAAAATTGTATCTTTTTTCTCATATTGGAGTTGGATTTTCAAAGATAAATAAAATGAATAAACCAATTATCAAGTTCAAAATAATATTGCAAAAAATGTTTAAATTTAATTACCATCATATTCAAGACGTCCATGAGCGATTTCTCTTTCATACACGGCGTACTTTCCTCCCCGATTTCGTTTAACAACACAAACAAGTATTAAGATTAGAATGAGGAAAGCAACAGCGAGAATCAAGCCTATGAACCATCCTGTTGATCTGCTACTCCCTGCTGAAATAACCGGACCATCTAAAAGTTTACAATATTGAAATATTTGAGATCAAATTATAATAAATTATTTTTTTAAAAGTAATCATTTACCTAGTGGATAGGTATAGATTTCTTCAATTTCTGAAATCCTCGTCATTTCGCCATCAACAGCAATCAATCTAAAATTGTACGTTTCACCACTATCAAGTCCTACAAAAGTACACAACATGATTATTGTAGGAAACCATAAACTAAAAATATAAATTCGTACCTCGAACAATTGTAATCAAGTCATAAAATTCAGGTTCTGTAGACAAAAACGAAGTTTCACCGTATTTTTGATACTGGACTATTTTTCAAATTAAATAAATTAATAATCAAAAAAGTGATCATAAAAGATATTACCATAAAAATGACTCCCTGGTCTCCCAGTCCCGTCAAAATTTGGAATCCATCGAACTTTGATAGCAGCTCTACCATTTTCAGTAATTTCTTGAGACCAAGTAAACCTCGGTTTATCTAAATGATTCTGCCCTACTTGAGCTTCTGTATAGGTATTTTCTTCAATAAAACTTTCCTCTCCCTCTCCTTGAGAAAAAAAAACGATTTGTAGTAGTCTTTTTCTTATCATTTTAGATAAAAATACTTGCATATTAAATAAGTATATAAAAAATATAATACCTTGCGAAGTGACACCTCTTATATGAATCCTATACTTTGTCCCTGGCTCTAATTTAGCTAATTTTGCATTGGTCTGATCTGGAATCTCAATTGGTGGGATTCTTTCCATCATAGGACCCACTTCAGTTCCAGTTACTTTTTGATAGTAAATTCGATAACCGGTCAAAATTCCATTAGGCTGATCTGGTTTTTTCCAAGTTAGATAAAGTGACGAAGTTCCCAATGGAAATGCTACAAAAATAGAAGTAATAGATATGAGAATAAAATATTTGTAAAAAAAAAGCTTTATAAATCAAATTTACTAACCTTCAAATACTTCGACCGGTCCCGGAGTACCTTATATTACCGATATATAATAATTAATAAGTTATATTTATTGCAAACTCATAGTCATATTGGGTATTAACTTGTATGAATATAATATTATCTTAATTACCTTCTGGTGTAACAAACTCCAAAACTCTCGATGAAGGACCATTATAATCAGTATTATAAGCCAATACTCGAACATAATTTCTTGAGAATGGAATAAATTTATCTACGACTGCAGTTGTCACATCGTTTCTCACCAAAATTTCACTTACGTCATCATCTCCAGCTAAAATTTAATTATCCAATTATTACTCTTGCTTAATAAAAAGAAAATACAAAAATACCATCATGATCTGTCCATGTTTGTACTTTATATCCTTTAAATTCGCCTCTTAAAGATTCTGGGTTCACTGGTTCCCAGCTCAACAACGCTCGTCGACTGTCATACTTTTCTATTAATGTAAAATTTCCAGGTGGTTCAGTTGCTAAATTAATACAAGTACAAGTTAGCGCTTTATAAATACATAATCTTAAATTAACCAAAACAACTTACGAACATCTTGTCCAGAAAATCCTCTTACTTCGCTTGGTGCTACATTACTAAAAAAGTTAGAGAAATAATACAAATTGTAAACTTTAGATTAACTAAAAAATAATTTTATTATTGTCACTTCTAACCTTTCACCAATTTCATTAATAGCCCTCACTCTAATCAAATAGGGTCGATAAGTCGGTTGATTTGGTATCAATAACTCAGTTTGCCTCCAGTCTTTTATCTCATGTCTATTAATAAATAAAGAATTTTAAAATTATCAGTTAGAAATAGTTAAAGCTTTTCTTACAATTCCCATTGACTTATCCCATCGTCTGGCTTCCATTGAATTTGATATCTAAATTTTGGAGCATTGTGATCTATTTCTGTTGATAAAAAAATTGAATAGATTAGGATCAATTAAAAGTAATAAGGTAATTTGAAATGTTAGCAAATGCTAATACAGATTAGTATGTACAAACCTTGCATAGCAGTCCAAGAAATGACAAGATTATTCGGTTCAGTACCATGACCCTTAACATTGTCAGGATTTTTAAATGGGACATCATTAGGAGTTAAACAAACTTCAGAATGTAAACTTGGTAAGGCTATAAAAATTAAACATCAATTATTTAAAGTTAAATTAATTTCGTACCTATTTTCTATAATATACTTACAAGGACCGATTTTATTTCTGGCAATCACCCTAAATGTATAATTTGACCTAGAAGAATAAAATATAAGATTTGTTTTCTAAATTTTAGAAATAAAATAATGTCATACCAAGGGCTCATCGGTACTGTGTAACTTGTTTCAGTCGCTGGAACATCTCTGAAAGCCACTTCCCAACTGTCTGGCGTGAAACTTGTGTTGTATTGAATAGTAGAATAAAGGATTGGTGATCGATTATCACCCTATAGTAAAAAAACAAACAAAACAATATAGTAAAACAAAAAAGCAATTTATTATTATTTTAATGATTGTACCATAGGCCTCCAACGAATCGTTCCTGATAACAAAAATACCATTAATTAAAAAATGTCAAATCAGAACATAATATTTTGATGTTTTAATTATACTTGAAAAAACTACCAGAGTATATATAAAGTATTTTTATTTTACCTGATCTTCGACTGCATTCAATGCTCAATAATTCAGGTCTATTTGGTACATCTTGTACTACTAAAGTAGCATCTGCTGTTACTTCATCCAATTCGGTCTTGGCTAAGCAAGTATAAACTCCAGAGTCGAGTTCAGTTGTTTTATCAATTGTTAATGAATTATCCTGTAGTTTCACGTATCGTTGTTCCTTTTTATTAAAAAGTAGGTTCATAAATAGATCTTTAAATATTCAAAAAAAAAAAAAATATTACTGCATCGAAGTCAATTTGTACACCATCACTCAACCAATCAATTTCTAGAGAGAGGGTTGAATCAGCTACTGCAGAGCATCGAAATGTTGCGGTCGTTCCAGCTGCAACTTCATAATCTTCGGGCTTATCGACGATTCTTGAATGCTCTTTAACAACTAAGGTCCCGTGTGCTGTGGCATTTCCAAATTTATTCCTAAATTGTTTATTCAAGTTAGTTTATTAAGCTAGTTAGTTTTTTTTATATATATTATCCATACCAAGCAAAACAAGTAAACTGGCCGGCATCGACAAATGTCACGTCTAGAAATATAATTGAGCATATTTAATGACTATATATAAACTGTATGTAAACTAAAGAAACCCTAAGAACTTACCTCTGATTTCCAAATCTCCGTTTGTTTGAATTTTAAATCGTCCACCAGTCAGTTCTTGGTTATTTTTTATCCATTTTACCTAACAAAAAGAATTGAAATTATATTGCTATTCACCATATTTCAATTAATTTTAACTAATTAAATAATCTTAATCATTAATTATTAAAAAAATTTAAAACCTGGGGCCTTGGAGCTCCAAAAACTCGACATCTTAAGGTTACAGATTTACCGTCCGTAGTCATTGCGTCGCTAGGACCTTCCTTAATTTCACTCGGAAGTGCGAGAACATTGACATATACATCCTTATATACATATCCGAAAGAATTGGAAGCATTACAAGCTAAAATATTTGAAATTTATATTAGATTCCATTGATTAAGAATTATGGATAGCTATAATATTGAGGATTTACCATAATTTCCAGTATCAAATTTTTGAATTTTCTCAATGACAATTTTATTTCCTCCAATTAATCTTCTTCTAGGATTTGGAGGAGCTTCGTTCAATGGTTTACCATTATGGATCCATTTAATCTCAGGGCTAGGATTTCCCAATGCTTCACAAACAAACTCAACTGTTTCTCCTTCGGCAGCATTTTGAATTTCTTTTTTTCAATAATATAAATTACCAATAAAATAAATGTTAAAACAAATTCAAAACAAAATACCTGGCTCCACGGTGAAATAAGGAGCAGCATAAACAGTCAATTGGACTGAATGGCTCGTTGGTGTCCCTACGCCGTTTGTCCCTTTAATAAAATCAATTAGAATTGAGATTTTGAAGTGAAAAGGTCATAAAACTTACCATCGCAATCATAGTTTCCTATAATTAAAAATTAAAATGCAAAGTCAATTATATAGTAGAGTTATTAAAATGAGCAAAATTCTCTATATCTATCTAACTTTTAAAATTCATTATTTACCTGCATCAGAAAAATCTACATTTTTGATCATAAGTGTTTTCCCATAATTATCAAATTCAATTCTTTCTCTTGGAAGTTCACCACCTTTCCTACTCCACTTTATCTCGGGGAGTGGAGTACCACCAATAATACACCATAAAGATACAGTTTGACCTCGTATGCCTGTAAAAATAAAATGATTTTATTACGGCACCTACTTTGAGATAAATTCATACTTAATGAATTTTAGCAAATATTTTATATGTAGTAGGATAATGTACTTACCAACAGTTTGTCTTTTCGTCGCATATTGAACAGTCGGTTGATGTTTATTTTGTGTTGCAGAACTTGATGTTGGAGCTACATTTAAGTAAACTCTATTTCCAAGTTTATATTCATTTCTAAAATATGAATACGCAGAACAAGCATAGAGAAATTCTGAACTTCTATCGAATCTGGTTATATTGGAAAACCACAATGTTCCTTCAGGATCCACGGTTATTCTCGATGAATTGATGCTAGATTTAAAATATCATATTAAAAACTTCGCTAAAAGAGATTAAAATGTCCAAACCTTCTTAGAGCACCCAGATTATTTTGAAGCATCCAATAGACTTTTGGTTTTGGCCAACCAGAAGGAGGGCTAAAAAGAAAATTAAAAGTTATATAATAATATTTAACAACGAAACTATCTAGCGAATAGATTTTTATTAAATTTATTTTTTACTTACTTGCATACCAACTTGTATGGTTTTCCTTCTTCAGCCAATAAAGTTTGAGGATCCTCATCTTTAAATACATTTAATTCAGCTTTACGGACAAATACAGAGTTTGAAGTGGCTGTTCCCCATTCATTTTTAGCAAAACACTGAAATTTTAGAAAATACTCATGATTTATTCCATTATTATTAGCGTATATATAAATTATAGTTACTTACTTGATATTGTCCAGAATCTTCGTCTCGTGGCTGAGAAACAATCAAAGTACCTAAAGAAAAAAATTAAATAAAACCAACTCTTGAGATTTGTATACTAAAAAATTTCCGATTTTTTGATATACCTCGACCAGGTTGCTGACTTATACGATCATCATACGCTTGCCAATTGAATTCTTTACCATTTTTTACCCAACTGTACTTGGGTTGTGGTTCACCTTTATCATAAAAATTTTAGCATTAAATACTCATTCATATTCTAACTTAATTTTTAAAGAATTTTAATTTACCTTCAGCTTCACATTCGATTAAAAATGGTTTATCATTTTCATCCTGTAAAAACAATCTATTAGCCATTTGTTTCAAATTATTTCAATAAACATGGTGGGGTACTTACTTGTCTTTGTGCAACTTGAAATAAAAGTTCATCAGTAGGAGGTTGTTTAGTTATAAAAGGTGGAGATTGTACTGCAAAAAACAAAAAAAAATCATCAATTTCATGACCAAATCATACTCAGTAGGTAATGCATGTTGAAAAATAAGACTTCAGTTTTTTATTTTTTCAATTTCTCATAAAGCTCTGATTAGGTAAATGCATTTATTTTGTATCAAGATAAATTTTGTATGAAGTTTTCTTACCAAGTCCATAAGCAGGTTGAGAATGTAAAATGAGAAATACGGCAGTACTCAGAATTGCTACTAGTAATTTATTCTTAGAATACATTTTAATATGATTATTATTATTATTTGTCATCGAGCCAGTCAACATTTCATTTAATTATATTTCTCCTTTAGTCGTCTCACGCAATCCGTTTCATAAGAATAGTTAAACACAATTGATTGTCTCCTCTTCTACTAGGCAGTATTGTAGTACCCTACTAGTACAAGTATATAAGTAATTTAATCCAAAACCCTCAAAACTTCAGAGGTTTCTCCAGACTCCAGACTGACTGATAAGTATTTCGTGTAAGGGTTCTTTGACTTTAAATACTAGAAAAAAGTCTTTTCTCCTTCTGCCTTCTCCTGATTCTGTAAAATGTATAGAAAAAATCATAGACCTTAGAGTTAGCACATAAACAATCTTAAAAGATAATAATAGATTAGATTTAGATTAGAAATAGTTTTCAAGACCAAGACAGTCAAAATCGTTCGAATTCTGTTTGCATTTTGGAATTGACAGAATTTCACACTATTTTTTGTTTACTTAGAGTTAGCTTTAATATCTGTATAGGTACTTAAAAACTTCCTAAAATTCAAAACCAATGGTATCTGCATATTATACTACTATCTACATTTATTTTATCCCATATTTTCTAACATGCAAAAGTATATTTTTGAATCACCAAAAAGTCTTTATATACAGTGAATCATAAAAAATTCTCGAAAAATGAATGCAAAAGCTTTAAATATCACATAGTTCATATGTTTAAGAAATTTGAAAATATTCTGAGACAATTTTCAGAATTTCTGACCAAAATGAAATGTTACTTGCATATATATAGTTTGTCGTATTTTTCAAGTATTCCGTTTCATCTTCCAACTCATTAACTCTGGATATACACAGCCAAACACCAAATCTCGTTTCCTTTTCAATACCTTCGAATTACAACTTCTAGCCAATATTTACCATACACTTAAAATACTTAAAATACTTACTAGTATTTCTCTAACAAATTCAGATAGGAAAACATGCTATTTTCTACACATTAAAATTTCTCTACTTGAGACTCGAGTTCAAAAGAATTCAACTCTCGAGAAAACAAGAGGAAGTTGGAAATGGTCGAGAAAGGAAGTCAATTCTAGTTTTTAAACCATCCAAATCCAAACGTAAATCTGAACCTGAACCATGTTCATGTTTTCGATGGAAAAAATCTCAACATTTCTAAATTTAGTCAATATTCAGTATTATTATTCTGTTCCAAGTTCGAAGCTGACTTCTGAAGCTGATAAAGTAGAATATTTGACTCAACAACAACCCCCTTCAATTTTAGAATGTACAAATATTTTTACATAAAAATGTGAGAAAAATTCTTCTTTGAATATGAATATTAATATGAATATTCTTATTTTTTTAAATAAAATCTGACTTGTACACTTAAACCAATAAATTACAATTATTTTCTTTTGGTTAGGAATTTCTTAACTCGTCCAATTTTATATTAGCCAAATCACAAATATCTTAAAATATTCATTTCACCCAAACTATTAGTACAAGTATCCGGAATCCGGGTAAAAAACATTAGATATTTCACTTCTTTAGACTGTTTTTTATCTACTTAAATTCTAAGGAAAACTTTCAAAAGAAATATTTATAGCCTCATTATTCTCATTTCTTTCCCCATAAAAAATCTCTTTTTTTATACATACTTGATATCATACTTTCAAATAAATGAGCAAAAAAGATAAATCGATAGTAAATGCTAATAATCATAGATCTAGTCGTATTCAAATTAAAATTAGGTTCAGGTTAGGGTTGTTCGAATACTAAAAAACCCTATTAGTAATATCTGAAAAATAAAAGTCAATTTACCAATTTCAAGTCATCATTTCCAAATCAAGTAATTTTCATAATGATCAAAAAAAATCCTTTAAATTCTATAATTTCACAAGATAAATACTCAAATCCCATAAAAAATATTCTTGATTTTGCTCAATTAGCCATTAAAATGTAGGATATAAAACAGACAATCAAGTCTAAAATAAATTCGCATGCAATCTCAAATCTCATACTGACTTAAATAGTAATTTCCGGAAATTACAATTTAAGTCAGTAGGAAAAGTAAAGTAAAGTACCTAAAAACTTTTTAGCAAATCATTTCGTGATTTCCAATTTTACAAATTAAATAACTATCTAATCTAATCAAAACTTTATACTCTTTCAACCTTAATTTACCTAAATTTTATTCTGATTTGATTATAATCATAGATAATTCCCAAATCTAGAGTTTATTTTTCTCATATTATCGGAAATTCGACTTTATAAATTTATATCCGAATACAAAAATAAAGGTAATCAAACTAATAGGCTCAAGCTCAAACTCAAAATCATATAAATTACTGATGATATTACCGTCACCGTCAGAATAGGGTTTTGGTAAAATCCACGGTACTCACGGCAAATCCACGGCAAATCCACGGCACAGTGTTGCCAAACCTATTTTGCCGTGGATTTGCCGTGGATTTGCCGTGGATTTTGTTTCGCAAAATTACATAAAAAAAATTTTTTTGCCGTGAATATGCCGTGGATTTGCCGTGGATTTTTTTGAAAAATTTACAAAAAATCACACGCCGTGGATTTTCGAGACACGCCGACCATTTAAAGACCCACGCACTCGATTTCTTACCCACGCCGTGGATTTTCGAGACACCCCGACCGTTTAAAGACCCACGCACTCAATTTCTCACCCACGCCGTGGATTTTCGAGACACGCCGACCATTTAAAGACCCACGCACTCAATTTCTCACCCACGCCGTGGATTTTCAAGACACGCCGACCGTTTAAAGACCCACGCACTCGATTTCTTACTCACGCCGTGGATTTTCGAGACACGCCGACCGTTTAAAGGCGTACACCGTGGATTTCTGACCCACAACTTGGGTTTTCGAGCACCAGGGTTAAAGATATACCGGGACTTTAATACCATGAAATGAATTTTAACATAAAGTTAGGTAAAGACCAGATAACTTAAAATTTTAGAAGTACATTTATGCAAAAATTGTGTATATTTTCCCTCTATTTAAAATAGAGGGAATTCAATCGGAATTGGTTATTTTATTAATTTTCATTATTTTCCAAAAGAATATAAGTAGGTAGATGTAAGCGTATAATAGGTTTAGGGTACTTGGTTCTTCATAGGGGCTTGAAACTTGTTACTTGGTAAGATACATACTAATACTTGGTATGTAATCTTAACACAAAAGGTCCTAGCCCGAGAAATGAGAAAACCACTGGCAGTACTTCCTTGATTCACATTTCACATAGTATTATTGATCCTAATCTATCGGGCAAAAAGATTTTCAGCCGAGTCGGATTTTAGAATTCTCAAATTACACAGTGGAGGCTATCAGCTAAAATCGAAGTATTTTCAATATAAAAGTTCCGTCGGGCCGTGATAATTTTTTTTTTCAAATATATTTTTATGGTAGTTAGGTATGACCAAAATATTAGATGCGTGTTTCTTGTTTTTTTAATTCGTCCCTTGGAGAAGCGGGAAATTTAATTTAAAATTTTAATTTTGATATCGATTTTTCTCAGCTCTTATGGGACCGATTTTTATGAAATAAATATTAAAATGATCCCAGTGTGATCCTCAACAAAGGTTCTAAAGGAATTTTTGAAATTCGTAAAAATTCAAATTTCGCGCGAAATTTGAATTTTCAAAATTTTGTAAAAATTGCTTTTTATAAAATTTATTCAAAAGCATTGTAGAGGACTATTTTGCGATGCTCTTAAACAAAATTTTAGAAAAATCGGTCAAATAG
>JAQIXA010001594.1:0-23528 GCA_034699045.1 Nanhermannia cf. coronata Gr-Ori-00579
AGTCTGTTTTAGATAAGATACAGTCTCGCCCTGGCGAGAATGAAAGTCACCGGGCTCTCAGCCCCGCTAGACCTTAAGATTTGAATAATGGTGTTTAATTACCAACCTCAGACCAAGATTCTGAAAAATAATCATAATATAAGACTTGAAATTGAGTATTATTTTGAATTTACCGCACAAGCATTTTCATTGGGTATTGGGCAATTCCTAATTTAAATATTTTAAATTTATAAATGAAAACCTTGTATAATTTGAATTTACGCGGGTAGGACTCTATCAAATAGTGGAATATCAATTTCAGGTACAAATTTTCTCAGAGCGTTTAAACGTATTGTTTTATTTTCTTTGAAATTTGCCGCCTTATTTTCAAAATCATCGAGAGCCGGAACCATTTTATCCTTAAAATAATTATAGTAAAAAAAGCGGTAAATTTGAATATGAAATGATTTACCATAACTTTTTCGTCAGAGTCGACACCTTGAGTCATATCCCCGTGACCAAAACCTCTGACCTTTTCATGAGCTACCAGGTTACCATTAGCTTTCATTTGCATCTCGAGTGATTTTATATCCTGAGAGCGGCTAATTTGAATAATTAAACTTTTATAAAAAGGAAAAATTACCTTAGGATTTGCAACAGTATCTTTATCTCCGGATATCATCAATAATTTAGTGGTTATTTTTGATAAATCATAGTCAGTAGATACTTCGATTTAAAAAAAAATACAAAATTTTTATTACTAAATCTAGGATATACTCAGCTTTTAGACTTTTGAATGTTAAATCTCATAAAAACACCAAAAAGCCTTTTATAGTAACTCAAAGATACCCTTTGTGATTCCAAAATCAATAGCCATATTATACTGTATCAATATATAATAAAATAATCACCTGATTTTAGCGTATCTAAATATTTATTATATTTTATTTTAATAAGAATTCATAATTTCGGGCAAATAAACTTCTTTATAATGACACCAAAATAAATAGGTTATTATAATTTTCATTAAGATAATAATATAGGCATGCTATAATACCTATACAGAGTAAATGAGGTGACCTTATAACGAAATTTATCTGTATATATGTAAGATTATACCTGTTACCAATTTTGAAGTTCGGGCAAAAATTGTCTGATTTTCATAATTTAGACCTAATGATCTTCGAACCCTTTTAACCTGCTTTAATTTATTTTTGTCAAATTTTCCAAATCTCCGTGTTTGGAAATTTTGTATGTAATGATTATAAGTGTCTAATGACATTGGCTCTAAATTCAAATAATTAAGTACATTATTAACTACCAATTTATTTATTGAATACTGCAGTTACCTATTCTGGACTGTAAACAAATTTCCAACTATTAGCTTATCAATAATAGTAGTCTAATTTTGCAAATATTATTAAAGTACCATTTGGAAAGGGAATTTTCGACAGTTTGTCTGACATCTGCTTATTCCTTTATTAAATAATATTTATTATACGTATTATAGTACAGTAAAACCTTATATAGACTCATGGTTTTGAATAATATTTGGACGTTATAGGCATGTTTTACTATTAGATATTAATTAACAATATATTACCGCCAAAACCAGTGAAAATTAATCTAGAACATTCCTTGATTCGAGATTTTGTATTCTTGGGTGAACAATCAATGTGTTTTGTAATGAAGGTCTCATTTTTTCTTAAAGTTGGCTGAAATTCATAAGAAATATGTAAAGGACTCAAGGGCTTTATATACTAAACCTCATATAAAGGCCAGAAAAAACCCAAAATAACCCAAAGATATACTTTGCAGGAAATTTTAAAATTTTCTTGAAAATTTTAGAACCAAATTAATTTAGGCTAAAATTTACAAAAAAGATATCTACAGGTCATAATGAGCTTTCTGGCTTTTATTTGAGGTTTAACATGCATATCTTTTGCTATTTAAAAATGGACTATTACCATGACAACGTCTTCATAAAATCCCTTGTTATATTTAGTAAAAGCGGGTCCAGTCGGATTTCTGAGGTAGACTATAGGCGCCAAAACTGAAATTAATTTGACCTTATCGTTATACTCGGGTCGTTCACTTAAGGCTATAAGTATAGAGGTCCCTCCTTGACATGCACCCACGTAAGATAGGGATTTTCTACCAGTTTTTTCAATTATATAGTCGATTTTGGCGGGAATATCATAATAACCTAAAAGTATAAATACCAGGTTTTAATTCCTTTTAATTCCTTAGGAATGATAAAAATTTTGATTTAAAAAAAATAATCAAAATAAATGCTAAAGGATATCTTCGGCTTTCAGGCCTTTCCATGTTAAACTCCATATAAAGTCCAGAAAGCTCATTATATAACCCGAAGATATCTTTTTGATTTTTAATTTATTTTGAATTTTAAATTTAAATATATCAAATCCAATTCTATTAAGTTAATTTAGGCCTTAAATGAGCAGGATATTATATTAAAATTGTTTAAATATTTAGATTTTCAGAGCTCAATTTGATAAAATGCACAAAATAGAACTTACCGATTTCGTGCCATGAAAAATCCCAATATTCTGAATCATCAATTGTATATCTGGAAATTTATTACAAATTTTACAGTTTTTGATGTTTTGAAATTTGCTGGTTTGTATCTTACTTGACATGTTTTTGAGAGAAACTCGTGCCCCTGTTATTTCCCAGCCATACCTATAAGTATATGTAATAAATGTCTCAAAGATATTTTCTGGTTATAATGAACATTCTGGCTTTTATACTGGCAATTGCCTAAAATCCGATCTTATCCTTTGAAAAAATTTACTTGATTTGACTTACATCGAATTTTTTATCAGCCAGGGTAAAGGCTATTAAAAAATATGTATAATTAAAATTCGATTTTTTAAGTTAGTTTGTAATTAGTTACGTAGTATATTTTCTTTTTTATTGATAACCCAATGTTGAGAGCTAGTTTTGGAAACAAAGTTATATTTTGATGCAAATTTGTTAGAAGTAAAATATTAAAAATTATTCAGTTTAAACCTCATGCAAACACCATGCATTATCCTTTGAAATGATATTTATATTTTTTAAGTCAAATTTAAAAAAAAAAAATAATTCATATCTTACAGAACGGGGTCTTTTGTGGCTTTTTTTCCCTTCCTGGCAGGGCATGATGGGATCCTATATAGTGTCAGGATATACCCTGAAAGTACAAGAAAATTTTAAGGTTCAATGCCCCCATTCACATAAAGTCTAAATTCTGCCACATGTAATCAAATGACCTTTTTTGGTGGACTTTGGTCGAAGGGGTCTCTTTGAGTACTCCACGTCGAGACTTGAAATTTTTTTTTATTTGGTAAACACACGAAAATGATAAATTAATATTTTCATAAAAATTTAGGAACGATGTAAATAAAAGTAAAAAAAAACATTAATTTTTAAAAGTACCCTACTTAGCAGAGCATATCCCAATCCCGGGCCGAGTAAAGATATTTGCGCAAATCAGAAAATATTTTCACAAATCTCTAACATTTGAGATTTTTTCTAAATTTTTAATTATTTTTGCGGGTTTCCGCCTAAAAATCCGATCTAGTAGGTTCTTTGGCCTCGCAAATCGATTGAAATTGGTTCTGAACATGTCAATTGACCCTGTAATCGTCAATTCCTCAGGTCAAATTCTAAGTGTTGTTTTTGCCCGATTTTACTAAAAATCTAGTATTAGAGACTTTAAAACATGCCAAAACAAAAACCATACTTGACCCTTTTTGACCTGAGGAATTGACAATGACAGGGACAATGGACATGTCCAGGACTAATTTCAATCGATTCTGCATGCTTTAAAACCTACTAGATCCGGTTTTTAGGCAATTAGGACAAAAAAATCTCAAATGCCAGAGATTTGCAAATTTGAAAAATTTTCTGACTTGCAAATATCTTTGCTCGGCCCGGGATTGGGATATGCTCTGCTAATTAGGACTGGATAATTAAAAAAGGATTCTAACATTTCCGTATACGAATATAATAAAAATAGTTTCAAGTCTCTATAACGTATGTGGAGTACTTAAAAGAGATCACTTTGCTGAAAGCCATTTGATTACATGTCGCAGAATTTAAACTTTAGGTATTTGGGCTCATATCCTTAACAGTTCTTTTCAGAAATATTTAAAAAAGACTGGTACCATCTGGTGTCGTGGCTTCGTGTATTTCAACCGGGTAATGATGTGCCTGGATAAACTCTACAGTCGATTTATTTTTATCTGTGTCCAAATAATTGTCAATCATGTTATACATATCCTCATCGGTTTTGCCAAGTGCAGCACCTTTTTCAAAAAAATTTAAAAATTTTTTAATCGTTTTTATATTCTGTAATTACATGAATCTGGAGCAGGGTTTGTGCATTCTTCATCACATTTACATAAATTAAAAATCCAGATTAGAAAAATAAAGTGAAAATATATTTGATTCATACTTCTATGGTAATATAAATTATAAATCTATGCAATTTTCATAATTTTTACAAATTATTGTACACTACTACAGTTTGTATTCTAATAAATTTCACTATTGATTTCTCTTTAAGAATTTCATTTGTATTTGTATATATTTGCACATTTAAATAGAATAATTATAAACAATAATTAAAATGTGTACTTTCATTTATTCAATAATAAAAGAATAAAAGCACCATAAACTACTCGAATATTACTAGGTATATGTTCTAATAGACCTTTTGAATTAAATCTTGCAAAATGGATTACAATTTAATAGTATTATCATAAAGTTACATTAATTCATTATCAAACCAGATAAGATAGAAAAATTCAAATTTCCTGCCTTTTTTCAAAAAAAAATATTTTTACTATAGAATACAATTTTAGTCCAATTTGTATGGTAGGTAAAATGAATATATTTATTTGACAACACAATTTTCTAGTATCTTTGTTTTATGAAAAGAACGTTTACTTATTATGATTTTAGATACTAACAAATTCAAGATCTATTGTAATTTCAATTTATTTATTTCAAAAACTATCAATAATTAATTATAGGTTTACTAAAAACACACTTTTATTATTAAATACTAGGCTTTAATCAACTCACTAGAAGTTGATTATAAATTGTGCGAGCAAAGCGTTAAAAACTTCTCAAGTCAACCGATTTTTTTGGGTCAAAGGTCAATTTTCTGGTTAAATGGATGTCAAATTCGGAATCTCCGTCAACGACAAACTCTATAGAACCACTTAAATATAAAGTAATAACATTTTTCGGTTTCAAATGTCAATTTTCGGGGTCAAAGGCCAACTCCCGGGTTAAACGGATATCAAATTCGGAATCTCAGTCATAGCCACTTAAACCTCATTTTTAATTTTTCCCATATGATTAACATGGGGAACCCTTAAATGGTCCCCGTGACCCCAAGAGGTGGGACAATATGAAATTTTTTTGAGCATTCACAACTAGACCCTGTAAGGGTCCTTCATATCAAATTTGGTCAAGATCGGTCCAGTGGTTTTCGAGTTATGCCGTGAACAAACAGACAGACAGACAAACAGACAGACATACAGATGGACAAAGTGCAGGCAAAGTTGAATAGTAGGTGCTCGCTTCGCTCACACAATAACACATATCAATTTGGCAATTTTTTTGCCTATGTCTGAATACTAAAAAGCCCTTAATTTCCAATTAAGTTTCCTATTTGCCAAACTATATTTTAAAATTTTAGGTCTATTTTTGTTAATAATTTTGAATTTTTTACAAATTTTTCCTCTAATTATAATTTTGATATTTTTCTTGATCTTAGGACTGTTATGTTTTTTCTCTTTAAGTTTGAATCCTAGATTGCATTTCTTTTTCAAAAATATTTTGGAAGGTCTACGAAGACCAAGACCAAGAATCCAATTTGATTTTAATTTTAAGGAATGACAATATACTTTAAATGAATATCCTAATTCCCAAAACAAAATTAAAACAGAGATTCCATTTAATCCGATTAACGTAATAAATGCTATAGTCAAATTATTAATTTTCAAAGGTTTTGTAGAAGCTGAATTCTCAAGTCCCTTAAGAATTCTTAGGATTATTTTCTGTTCAGGATTTTTCAAAATATTTTCTTTCCCTTCACTTCGGTATTTGTCCAACTGTTCTTTTTCATCATATTCAAAGAGACCACCAGCACAATAATGGCTTACAATATTATCAAAAACTTTGGTATATTTTGATTTTTTTCTAAGGGCAATTGAATTGTACCCTCGAAGTACCCCCTCTTTACTCACTACAATAGGAGTCAATTTCGACTCGAGTGTTAAATTTTTCATAATAGAAGTGTCCATAGATTGTGTCCAAGTGATACAAATTGTTTTCTCCCTTATAACAGATTCAAGGACACAAGATATATGTTTGGATTTAGTAAAAAATGTCATTCTTGAACGAATATTACGAATATATTGAGGTGCATCTGTTGCATTGAAATACTCAAATTTTATCCCACCCGCAAACATAAAATTTATTTTATACTGAGGATTTTCTGATACTTGCAGAAAATTTTGTGGGATTTGTTCAAGGTCTGGAAATGCTATTGAAGTAAGTAATTTGGATTTGTAGGCCGTCGATAGAAGTAGTCCGAAAAAAATCCATAAAATTAAAAGTATCTTTATTTTACCTTTAAATTGTTTTAGACCATATGGATTATTTTCAAGTAAAATTCCATATGGTAAAAAGAGCGAAATTAAAATTTTGTTATTGTTGTAATAGTTAAGTGTTTGAAAAAATAGTAAGGCAAAAATTAGAAAAAAAATACCAGTAAGGAGCCATACAAAAAGATCTAATGGTTTAATAAGTGTTTTGGAATCAGTTAGAGGTTTTGGAAGTGACGTAGAAAACCCGACGTAAAGTTCGCGGATTCTAGTCGTATAGTCCACATATTTATGACGTGAATATGAGTATTGGGCAACAATCATTAGATCTGATTCTTTATTCACGAGGGTTCCAATCCCACCTAAAAATATAAAATTATTGAGATTCGTTATACAGCTTGGGACAATGCCAAGGACCATATGTTTATTGTTACTCAAAAGAGTATTAGGATTTTTGAGAAACATCTGAAAATAGATGGAACTAACTTGATTATGGTAAAAATTTGAAAAAAAATTGAAGAATTTTAAGATATTTTAAAGATTAGTTCAAAAAATTATAAAAATTAAAAAAATTTGTCTCATTGGCAAAAGTAACGTTATGAATTTCGTTTTTTCTCTTTCATTTTTTTTAGCCAAATTCAAAACGTTAATTACAAAAGGTGTATAATGATAATGATCTATAAGAGTCTTTAATATATGGACAATGACCATCTGCCTCATGTCAGAAAATTGACCAAAAACGGCAAATATTGGGTAACTGGTAACTGTGGGGTAAAATTAATCGAATTGGGTTATCCAAATTGCCTCAAGCAATTTGGTGATTTTTAACATGACTAATTATTTTTACCTGTCCATGTACCATTTGACAGTTGAATTCCAAAATTTTCAATTGGCTTTTGAATTACGGTAAAATTATAATAAAATTCAATTGAGGTAATAAATTTATGTGAAATCCCCTCAAACGCTCCATTTTTAGTCTTTTGAGAAAATGGCGGGTGGTACGAAATCGAACAAACCAATATTTTTCCATTTAAATAACCGGATGGATTATTAAAAATTTCTAATTTATATCCAACTAAAAATACATTTTTAATTGATTTAATAATATTAGTATTAAATAGATATTTTGAAAATTTTTTAGGTAGAGCAAATATAAAAATATCATTCTGATGAATAAAAGGGATAAAAAGTTGATCAAACACAAAACTTATGAAATTAACAGATTCTATATTTTTAATATTAATAAAATATGTAAATCAAATGCTGCTCATCTTTTGAACCGGTCTAGAAATTGAGAATTGAGACACATTTTTAGAATTTTTATAAATTATAATAATGAAATTTTGTGTTGTAAATTCCAACTCATTGGAATCGGTTATTACAAAAATATTATTTTTTGTATTTTTCAAATAATTCGAATAAATGATTTGAATAAAACTCTGAAATAATATAAAAAATATGGACAAATTCATTATACACAAATTATAATGTTATAATAAGACAAAAAATTGCATTTAGAAACCAAGAAATATATTTCTATGAAATGGGGTATACGAATATTGGAAATATTTTTTGAAGCGAATGGTTAGCTAATTGAAAGCTTTCCGATGCCCTGAATTATTAAATTTTTTAATGCATAATTTTAAGTTCTAATCATAAGTGGCTTTAAAATCACCATTATAGGTATCATTCTTATATAATACAAAAGGTACCTACAAAATGCAAAATTGTACGTTGATCTAGGTCAACATACAGCTACGTATCTGTGTAATCAATATTTTTTAAATTTTCTGTAAATATTATTGCTCAGCAGGCTCTTATAATGATGACATTAGTTAAGCTTTGGTATTCATAATAATTCTTATAAAAAAGTTGATTTGATTCGTATTTAAAAGCATACTTTAAAATCGTTTTAATGTTACATTAAAAATTCTATGATGATTTATTATTTTGGATTTACCCACACGAAAGCCTGCGCTCTCGCAGTACAAGATAATTTATATAAATATAGTTTAGTTAATAGTGTAATTTTATAATTTTGTATTTGATAGTTACTTTTATGAGAAATCTTCGAAAGCGATATTTTCATTAACGGGTCTTTTGGTTGTGGTGACGTTTTTTATTCGCACTTTGGGCGGTTTGACTGCATAATCTTCTAGTATGGGAAACACTAAATCCCACAAGTAGTACTTTATATTGATTCCTAACAAACTTTAAATGTGTTAAATACTTATTTTTTTTTAAATTTTAATATCTTATGGTTATTTTATTACCCCATTGAAGATCACCTATAATTAGATTAGCAATTGTTAACCTCGAAACGATGATGATTCATATAAAATACTCGATATAATTTTACAAAATTTAAAAATCAAAAATTACCATGCTGGAATTCTTTAATAATTTTGTGACTTTTCAGAGATCCTCCATTTTTCAGCATTAGTTCTAATAATTTAACATCCTAAAAAATGTATATAATTTTTTCCTAATTTCAAGATTTTTTATTAAGGCTTTACTTTTGGGCTTGAAAGTGCATCTTTCTCAGCAGAAAATAAAAATATATCAGTCTTGATGTTACCCAGGTCATATCTATATTAGATCAACAGGATTTTTTTGTGAATTTTAAATGGATATTTGTAATTACTCTGGTGGAGGTGGATTTTCTATCGTATCTAAAATTATTCAAAAATTTAAATTAAACCGTACCTATTTTTAAAAAATAGTAACCTTTAGGGATAAGTATTTCTCGTGATATAGGTCTAGTATCATATTGCCGAAATTTTTTCGAATTTGCCAATTGAACATAGTGTAAAAATCCCATAAGGGCTGTTCGATCACCATGTGACATATAGATTGGTAGTCGATTCTGTTCAACAAAATTATTCAAAATTTGATCTTTTTGCAAAATTTTGAAAAAAATATTTCATTATTTGATATTACGCAATCCAGTTCACCTATTTTAGAAATTTACATATTATTAATTAAAAAATTATGAAATTATGTATAAATTTTACAAGGATTCCATCCAAGGGCCAAGAACATGATTTGTGAACATGCTAAACGATTTAACATTGTTATTCCACACATAAAGTACCTATATTAAATATTTTTTATAACAATTAGAGCATCATTCAGTAAATTTTTTAAAATAATAATAGATACAAAACAATGGAATCTCTCTATACATTATAGTGGAATTATAAACATTGCAAATTTTAAGACCTTTATATTATAGGATTAATTTTTATCAAATTTTGTTAAAAATAAATTCAAATATACGAGGTTCATTATAAAGAGATTCTACTTTTTTAAATAGTAGATATATATATATATATATATCATATATCTATATATTTACATACGTTGCTTCTGGAGAATCTAGAATGACGTTTTTAACGCTATCGATAGCTGAAGCGACATCTTTGCTAACAATTGCCTTAAAAATTACAATATAATTTTGTATAATTCATTTTTATTTCCATACCTGTTCTGGCAATTTTTTTGAGGGAAAAACGAGGGAATTTCAGGGAACCTGAAATTATTTATTTTTGAAATAAATTCCAGGTTTTTTAAAAAAAAAATATTGAAATTTGGGTTTTGATAATCCTCTGAGTTTTTTATGACGGAGAATTCGAATTTCACCGCCATTGGTTTTAACCCTGAGGATCAGCAAAACCCAAATTTCAATATTTTTTTAAAAAAAACCTGGAATTTCAAAATAAAATAATTTCAGGTTCCCGGAAATTCCCTAATCTCGCCCTCAAATAATTTATTAGCACAGGTATGCATAATGTTTAACATGTTTCGTAACTTTTGAACGACACTGTATAATATCATCATATAGTAGAATGAGAGGAGAGTAGAGGAGAGGTGTATTTAGTAGAGCTGAGCTAATTTGAAAGAAGAGAAGGTTCTATACTATGTATGTAATGTATGTATGTTTGTATGTATGTATTGCAATATGGCCAGCAGTAATTTGAGAATGCATGCTCAAAATTCGAAGAGAATTTCGAAATTGAGAATACCTACTTACCCGAATATCTAGCTAAGCTTAAGCTAAGCTAATAGCTAAGCCAGAGACTCTTTACAGAAGAAAGTAAACAGTTGGGTCTATTTTGATAATGGTATCGATTTACCCGGGAAAAACTACACTTTACTTAACTATCTACATACTACTAATACTATATGAGTATATAGCTATAGTAAAGGTGAGATGTGCAAAGTAATTTGCAAAAATTTGAGATTATCCTCAAGAATACAGATAGGATAGGATAGGTAGGGTACTTAAGATTAGGACCATACAGCAGTTCTGTCGAAATGAAAATGAAAATGAAATTGGATATCGGGAAGGATTTTGAGTAGATTATTAGTACGAGTAGGTACAATACTTTCTAGTTGGTACTCGTACTTGTGTAATTGAATACCAAATACCATTAGATTTACTACCAAAATCTAAAGGATTTTTACAAATTAGTAAATTTTCTATTATATCAAGAGGCTTCACTTAAAAAACTAGACGATTTTTTATTTGTCTTTTTTTCCTCAATTATAATAATTTCGTTCATCCAGCTCCTCAATTAGAGTAGTAGAGAGAGAGAAAAGAGCTGGATGATCGAAATTGCGTGTTTTTTTTTCTAGAGCTCCTGGTGAGGGGTTTTGTTCTTGTGTGTATTATGATAATAATAGAGTTCTCATTTAGCCATAAGGTTTAGTTTTAATGAGACAAGTACCAGGTCTTTCTCATCTAATAGAATACTACTATAATAATCCTTATTACAGGTACCTAAAGTATCAGTAGGTAGATAAAAAGAGCCCATTTTAATCATTTTGAATTTGAGTTTGAAAATGGCACACACTCTCTGCACTAGTTCGAGTATTGAAAATGCCACTTTTATGAATTTAAAAGATTTTTTCTGGAGTTTTGCACTTTTGAATCACCTTGTATAATAATCTGATAAGTACTCATATGTATGTTGATAGAAAATTTATCCTTTATTTTATAATATATCCAGATAATCCGAACCGAATGCTCGCTCACCTTTCTCCATTCATTCAAAGAACAAATTGAGCTTTCAGTATTCGAGCAAAATTTATAAATCCGTCATTATTATTAATAATACCCGGATATAATATGAAACTTTACCTATACAATTAATATGTATTTCCTAATCGTACTTAAACACTACTTATTACACAAAGTATTAGTTTATTCGAGTATTAAAATAGTTCTACTATGTAGTAAGTACTTAATGGTTGTAGCAAGTATAAGTATAAGAAGTAATAATGATTAGTGTAATGGTGGTGGGGGTTTGAGGTAATTGAATTGGCTCAATTTATCTCCCACTATAATTAGGCAGGCATTTCTAAACTATCAATTTAGAACACTATCGAGCCCAATTATAGCCTACATCTAGATAAACTTGATAAACTCCGCTTTTTTTTATACTCTTACAAATCCTCTCAAAATCAATATCAATTAGGTAATGTAAGATACTTATTACTAACTAATACAACAGTCGTTTCTACTAGTACTAAAAATAAAAGAGAGATTTCAAAGAATTTTTATATTTTTATTTTTAGCATTTTTTGAGTACTTTCTCTTTGATAAAATTTTAACTTTTGTGACATTTTTTTATATTTTAAGATTTTGGCATTGGATATCTGGATTTGATTTTTAGAATTTTATGAAGAATTAGACTAAATATAGTGAGTAATTCGAGTAGTAGACAATATTTACTAGTTACAAGGTATACATATAAGTATGTAATAAGTATATATAAGGTGTAATTGTTCAAGTTTGGATTTGGATTTTGTATGTGTAGGTATTGAATTTTGAGTGTCTGACTGACTTTTGAGTTGAGAAATGGCACATTTTCACCAAAGAAGCCAAGCCAGATACCTTTATAGATTGAGATTGAAGTTTTTAAACATTAGACAAATCTCTCGGCTGAAGCTGAAATAAAAACTTTGGAGAAAATAACCCTCACATTACACACCTATTATTATGGTGCATAGTATAGAACTATTATAATACCAAAATACTTTTCCCACTATTCTACTACACAAGAACTTCGATATAAAGAACCTTTATTTAAAAAAAGTAGAGAAAAATTACTTCAACTTATTTAGGTATAAGGGTACATTTTTATTTTAAAATTTAAAATTTAGAATTTTTGGCTTTTTATTAGTGTACATCAAAATTCTACTAGTCAAAATTTGTACTTTTTTGTATTTCTGCTGTAATGTAATCGTGACTAATCTTGAGTGACAAACTTTAATAACAATCAGCTGAATTAAGCTGAATTAAATGTCACATTTAGTGATAATTTTACACACAAATTGGTGATTTACTTTAGTCATTTTCTGGATTTTATTAACCTAAAATCAGCTTGAGTTTAATCAAGATAAAGTAAAAAAAAAAAAGATAAAAAAGATACAAAAGATGAGTCCTATTCGGCTATAAAGAGTCTCGACTCGTGGAAAAATGTCAAATTAACATTTCTGTGTACCTTATAGAGAGATTTGATTGTGTTTTTATGAGTGACTTTATAACTACTCGTAGTATAAGGTTTATCATATGGGTGTAGAAAAGTTTGGTTTTTTTTTGAGAGCAAACAGTTACTTACACTCAACTCTATATGAGGGTACACTTTGTCTACTTTTTTTCTGAACTTGTAGGCGGCATTACAGAAGACCATACAAGTACCTATATGTACATAAGTAGATACCAACAGTAGAATATTATTGCCATTACACTACCAGACCCTTACCATTACCATTCTATCTACAGAGTAGTTACTAGCCAGGAGAGAAAAAAAACTTTTTACTTTTTTTTTCTTACTTTTTCCAAAATTTTCAAGAAGAAAGTGGCTGGAGAAACAGTCGCATGGAAATGCAGTGGCTGAAATACCTTTACATACAGATATATGTGTTATGTTATAACTTTCTCCAGCTTTCTCTTTCCTACAAATTTTACAATACTTACTATATACCATATACATACTCACTCAAACTTCCCTATAGCGTAAGCAATCGAACTTTATAAATGATTTCATGTTCACTGAGGTGACTTTAATACGAAGTTTGGCTGTAGTAGAATTGGTGAGATTAAAAACGTGGCTTCAAGTTTTTATTCTCGAGTTGGGCTTTTTTTTTGTACCTACATATAAAGTACGGGTCTGGTAGTCTATGTCTATGGAGTATATGGAGAATTCCATTTGAAGTTTGAATAGATACTCAAAGTTGTTGTTCACTAAATAAATCACTCAAAAATACTACTCCTACTTTGACTACATACTACCTTGCTTCTTATACAGAGTAGAACCAACACCACAGTTGAACTACAAACCATTTTGTCAAATTTTGTTGAAAAAAGTAACCAGAATTTACTTGCAAGAGTACGATCCTCCTATGTAATTAGAATTAGGCATTATTTCATGATTAATTCTAAAAAAATGGGTCAACATTTATAGGTAGAATGCCTTAATACCTAATATTCAATATATATTAAAATTTCGTTTAAAACTGATTAATTTTTTATTTCAGTTCGTCAAATTTAATTAATTTTTGACTCATTTTGAAAATTCAACTTTTCTAATAAGACTCAATTACATACCTATATAGAGTTATTTTTTAGAGGATATCTTCGGGTTATAATGAGCTTCCGGCCTTTAGATGAGACTTAGCAATTTTAAACAAAGTCTAAAATAAAACTCACCCTGTCCTATAATTATTGGCAAACTTTTTACTTTTACTTTTAAAAGTTATAGGTAAAAATTGTTTTTAGACAAACTAATTTATGGCCCATATGTCTTTATAAAGAAGTACCCTACTATAGTACCCTACTGATATACAATAATAGACTATGATAGGGAACCAAATAGGTATAAGAATTTGTTTTTGTTTTGGGTTTTTCCTTGTAGGTAGGTACTTACTCTGGTAGTGAAAGAGAAAGACAGGGCTCTAGAGGCCAGCAAATGAATAGAAAAAAAGTAGAAAAAAAAAGTTATTTTGTACAAAGGTACTTTCTTGTAGGGTACTAAAGTAGGTAGTACCTACTCACAGTTGAACCTTTCTATAAAGACCTTTAATGGAAAAAGTCGTTATAGAGGACTCAATGGTATTTTGAAGACGTTATAGAGAGTTTTAGCTCTGCTGTACAAGTACAAGAGTATGGGTAGTAAATCTGGTACCTACAAGTTAGCATAAATATCTTATGAATTGTTTGTTCTACAAGAAGTATTCGAGTAGAGGAGACAGTCGAGTTCGAGTTCTCAAAAAAAAAAAAAAAAAAAAGAGTTGAAAAAACTTTATTTCAACTTTTTTTTTCTCCTACATTTTTTGTGAATATTTTTACAAATCTACATACAGAATAGAAGGAAGAAGAAAATGTTGGTTCAGTTTGAGTTGGGAAATCTCCTGCTGATTTTCATTTTGGCCCCAATTCAATATTCTAATGTGAAAACTTTCTATTTACTCAACCAGCCAGCCAAACCAGTCAAACTTCAGCTTCTACTTCTTACTTCTTCTTAAGGCCCCATTTACAGCCCTTAACACCCATATCATCTATTATGCTAAATACTCATACACCCATCATCATCCACCTAAGTACACAGACACCTACATAAAGAGCTTATAGCAAAAAAAGTAAATTGATCCGCTTATTTTCAATAGTCCATATAGGCCATACATAGTCCATTGACATTTGAAGAAAAAATATTTTGTGACTCACAGGCAGAAAAAGGTCTTCTTCTTTTTGATTTTAGAGTACAAAAGAACTCAATTTCCTTTTTTAACCTTCTTTTAAGCCATTTAGTAACTCCTGAATTACAAACATTACAATATTAGTTTTTTTCAAATTTTTTTTGAAAATTTCTAAAATCTGGTTACCTAAAATATAATATTTATGGAACTTTTGAGCTTTTGAGGCTATACGAGCCAGGTCAGGTCAGATAAGAGTAGCCTACTAGTAAAAACAATTTTTGAAGTACCCCAAGTCCTAGTATTATTTTTTGTATCATAGTAGGATACCTAATAGTGTGTATAGGTATATAGATTTAGTTACATAATAGTTCTCTACTTGGGTACTTAAACTACAACTTTCTCCAGGGACAGACTGAATTATTGCAAAAATAAAAAATTGTCGAGTTTTTTGGCAGACTTTCACTTTCGAAGAACCAAAAGGGCCATAAATCTCAAAAAACATTTTTTTGTTTACTTTTTCTATACCTTTCCTAAAGTATCTTATACATTACATACCTACCTACATATATATTTATTTAGCATTTAAGTCACTTTTTATGAATTCTAAATATACCCTTACATTATAGTACTACCTACTTGTAGTCCCTGTCTATAGGTAGGTAAATGTCGAGGTATTTTATTCGAAAACTTTTCTCAATACTCTACCTACTTTTGTAAAAAAGTTTCTAAAAAGTAAACTTGGCTCTGTTATAGTCTCTACTAATAGTAATACAGCATAGTAAGTATCAGTCAAAACTCAAAAAGTGAAGATGATACCTAAGTAGGTATACCTAACTCTAAGTAAAAAGTTGGGCTAAAACTTGAGTTGTTGTAATTGGGAAGGTATCATTAGAACATGTATGAGATAGATATAGGTATTACAGATATAAGGTAGGTAGGGTACTTATGAGTTGAAGTTTTTTTTTTGGCAAGATTGGATCTCTGAATAATTTACAAGAAAAACTGTGCCTTTGATTTTTGGTTTATTTCTTTTTGTCCGTATCTATCAGTACCTACAGTCTATACATTACACTATCTATATAAAGTACTTATACGAGTAGTCAGGTAGATTTATTACAATCTCTTTGTATTCTAGAAAGACTAGATACTTTTACTACTACTTATTTTGAACAAATATTTCGGGTTTTTTTTTGCTAAAAATTAAATCCAATTTTAAAAGAGATATAAAAGTGAAACAGCGGGCCGCCAACAACACGTGCAACCACAAAATAAAATATCTTTTTATTACCAGCAGGATTCTGATCCTCACATTTGATCAATTTAGAAATAATTTCATAAATTTATAAAATTTCAAATTTGATTTGACTAGACTTAAAGTCAAAGTTGGGATTTTCAGAGTTGAATAGAGTACCTATATACCATATTATTATAAACGTACATCTTTTTATAATTTCTTGAGATTTTATATAATTTAGAAGCCATATGGTTTTATACTATAGGATTTTTTGTGATGAAAATTTGATGTTAGGTTATTTAATCTTAGGATTTCTCAATTTATAAATACACTACCTAGTCCTTGGACTATTAGTATATATGTATACCTACTTAATTAGATTAGTAATTAGTAATTAGGCCTTTAAAAAAAACCAATATCTGTATTTATAATTTGAAATGCATAGTAGTAGAAGTAGTAGTACAAGATTGCTTATATATAGGTATATATATAGGTACACACTTTTAGACTTGAAAGTTGAAAGCTGAAATCAAATTTGATTTTTTCAAAATTTTGTAACTTGAAATATACAGAGATAGATAGGAGAGACTTAAGTCTATTTAAAAAATATCCCTTTCTTTCAGCTCTTTTCTATAGAATCGAATAGAATAATATCTCTAGGTAATGTAGAATTATTCATGTCTCACTTGATTCCATCATCGTCTTTTTCTCAAAAAAAATTCGACGATTTCACAAAAAAGTTGGGGAAAAAAAGTGTTTTGGGAAAGTATCTACAGATATCTATGATATGAAAGTGTAAAAATTGAAGGTAGGCTTAAGTTTGCCCCAGGTAGAATGGGCTAGAACGAGTTATGAATAATAATCAGATCGATTCAAATATCAAAATATTATATTTCTCAAATAAAACCATCTAGCTAAACCTATAGCTAGTGCCTATCTAAACTACAAGAAAACCTTCATATAAAGGACTTTTACTAAAGGACCTTGTACATTATGTAATACAAGCACTTACTAGTTATTATTATAATTATGTATTTCATACAAATATCTAATTTAAATGCATTTAAATATAAGCTTCTCTAAACCTTGAAATGCAATTTGCAATTCAAAATTTAAAGGCTATTCTGCCCATTATTTTCGTCAGTTTTGTCTAAAGGTGCGATTTATAGACTAATTTCATTTTAATTTTAGGGTCTAAATGCAGGGTGGCAAAAGTCCTTGCAAAAATTTCAAATTTTTTAATTTATAAATTTTCAAAATTTGAAAATGTGAGGTTTCTCTCATAAGAGCAACAAGGTACTTTTTCTGTATTTTCAAAAATGGGGATCGAGCTTTCATCAAGTGATGTTTAAAGTCCTTTAAAGTTTACTTGGTTTCAGAGTAAACTCAAGACACTTTTCTCCTATGAAGAAGGTGCTTTAAAAATGAATTTCTCGTATTATTTCCCTCGTGATTACTCGGCAGACTTTTTTTTGAGAAATGTGGACGTGATTTGAGTTCTAATTTCTCAAGATAGAAAATTGTGCTCTTATCCTTAGTAGTAGGAGTAGAAGAAATAGTCACAGAATATAGTAATGGTAAGTAAGTATTAGTATTTGTAGGTAGAATTAAGATTTTTTAAGAGGATTTTTATTTGAGTTTTGGGGGGACCTTTGCTTTTGGGTGGGTCACTCATACTACAGATACTTGAGAGAGAACTTTGCTTTTTTTGCAAAATAAGAAGCTCGAGTTCTCGATTATTTTCGGATTTAAAACTACTTTTTGTCTATACTCGTATATGTACTCAACTTGAGACTTAAATAGTATGAAATACTAGGATCTAATAAGACTTGAGAAAGTAAGTAAGTATTATTAGTTTTAAGTTTACTAGTACTATCTGTAGTAGTAGTAGTACTAGTAGTCTCTAAAGAAAAGTAAGTAAGTATTTTAAGTAGATGGAAAGTCTAAGATTAAATATTGACACTTGAGAGATAGTAATATTGGCAATACTTACTTACCAGTACTACAGTACCCAGCCTAGTACAGATACTGTAGAGAGTAAGTGAGGGCCAGGGGGGTTTATTTGAACAACAAACTAGTGAGAGAAATCTCTCGGCCTTTTGTCCTATTTCTAAATAGTCGAAAATCAGGAAGAGATATTGAGAAAAAAAACCTGAGATAAACTACAAAATTGAAATAGATATTTTCGGCTCTCAGGCCTTTCCATGTTAAACCTCATATACAGATAATAGAGCCCAGAAAGCATATTATAATATAACCCCATGATATCCTTTGAAAAATTTAAAAGTAGGAAAAATATTCATTATCAAGTTGAATAATATACTAGCTACCTAATACTTACCTATATTTATCGATAAATTTTACAAAAATGGATATTTTTTGATATTTTTTTTTGATATTTAGATTTAGGCAATCTAATGAATGATGCATATTAAGTATGCAGCTAAATGGACCAAGTTTTTTTCTAAAAGTTTTTTCAACTTTAAAAACTTGTGTGTTTCTGACAAATTTTTTTACTCAAGTTTCGAAAACTTTTCCGAATTTTTTTACCCCCTCGAAAGTTGTCTATGTTTATGCTCTGGATTTTCATTTAAAATTTGAGATAATTATTTTTAGTTTTAGGATTTATTCACTGTATCTAAAGTTGTATCTAAAGTTGTTTTTGAACAAAATTTGATTTTTTAGAGCTGACTTTTTGTATTTGGGCAAGTCGTATGTATAGAAGGGGATAGTTTAATCCAGCTTAGGTCTAAATGGCCGTGTTCCATTTCTCAACTTATCTTATGGGGCTTACGCATTTCAGCAAATCTTTTGAACTTTAAATTCCAAATTATTCTCCTTTTTTTTTCTTCAACGATATTATATCCCATGATTTATACCTTGTTATACACCTATAAACATAGAATATATTAACTTATACAGTGTGTCTCATAAGTACACTGTAATAAGAAACACCAAATATTTTAGAAATCACAAAATAAACAAAAATTTCCAACATAAAATCATAAAAATTTTACATTTGCTGGCAATTGATTCTAGTCTACCACAAGCATTCATTTGTTAGGAAATTAAATCATCTAATTACGATGATTTTGGACAAAAATTTTCAAATCTAAAATATCGAAAAAATGCATTTTATGCAAAAAATAAATAAATTTTGGAATAAGATAATTTAGAATAATAATCAATGTTTTGATAGACTGAAGCAATTATATTTAGAATAGAATTAAAATGAATTTGAGCCAAATATAAATATAACAAGGCACACTTTCGAAAATTAAATATCGCATAGGTTCTTCAATGTTAAAAATTTGAAAATTTGAAACATTTTGAATTTTTATATTTTTTTGTTGATTTGAGTTGAAACATACTGTAAAAATTTTCTTTTTTACATTTTGCTTTGCTTTGCCTTGCTTTGCTTTGCTTTATTCTTTGAATACCAAATAGAGAGATTTGATATAGTGTATGTATGGTACCTTCAATTTTTGGCTTTTTTTTCCTTTATCGAAATTTGGTATGGAAATTTCTGGGGTTCAAAATTCCTATCCTTTCCATGGATTTCCATTGGATTGCATGGTTGAAAAAACTGGGTTGGGGAATGAAGGTTGGCTGGTTTTTGTTGGATTTCAAAGCGATTTCGAATCGAAATTTGAATCGAAAATTCTTTGAATTATGAATTTCATTTATTTTTATGAATTCTGGAGAAATTATGACTCAATCAGGCCTAAAAAATAGTCTATGTATAAAGAGAGTATATTTAAAGTAAAGATCAAATGAAATTCGAAATCGAGAATAAATTTCTCATTTCGATCCTCCGATTCAGTCGACTCGACTGTTTGAAAAGTTCAGGTTGGATGCTTTAATTAAATTTCACTAGGTAGGATATTTATAGGTATATTTATAGGTATTAGACTAGATATTATGATGAAATATCATTTGAATCAGATAGATAGAGAGCTGGAGAACAAAGGATTATTTGGACAATGAGATAGAAAGTACCTTTTTAATTACACAACTAGTCCAGGGGTAGATTAGGGATAGTTGAGAAACTTTTATTAGGTAAACACTTTTATTAAAGAATACCAGCCTTTTACAAATAGGCAAATAGTAGTAAGATCAGAGTATCGGTTTTAGAAACATTGGCTCTGACTTGAGAGCGTGGGTTCGATTCCATTCCAAGTCGAGTCCACATTTTTCCTCATTATTTACAATTTTAGGATACCCTATACATAATTTGAAATTTCTAAATTTTATACCATTTTTCTGCTAATTACCTTATTAAGATTTTGACCTGTTTGTTGAGAATATCTTGGCTACGTATATAAATATATAAAGGGAAAAATAACGGTTCTTCGATTGTTCTTCGAAAACAAACTGTTCAAATTTCTAAAAAAAAAGTTTCCAAACTATCCCTAATCTACCTTTATATAACATTATTAATGAAGTAAGGTAGTAGATTTCTTGGGACTTGGATGAGATAAAGGTGGATTAAAGGATATGTAATCGACTTACACTTCATTTAACCCTTTCTAATCCCCCCCCCTCTTTTGTATCCACTTAATATCATACTACCCTACTTATACTTATAGTAGGCTACTTAATTGCCACAAATGAGCTCCGTGACAAAAAATTACATTTTTATCCATTTTTTTACTTTTCCGAATTCGGGTTTCTCCCCAAAAAATGTCAAAATATGACCAATTTTTTATTTTTCTACAAATCTGCTAAGATAAAATTGGATTTTGAAGGAGAATACTTACTTACTTTATCAAGAAATTTTGCTCTAAATGTGAAGAAAATGCAAAAAATCAAAAATTGAAATAGTTTGATGAATTATGTTGAGTAATTGCTTGACTTTTGGGTTTCGAAAAGATTTCGATTTTGATTGGGCTCTTTTGTCTTATCTTGAGATCTTGTGATGAAAATATATAATTAAGATTAATTTAGAATTCTAGCTGGAGATTTTAGCAAAAAAGACTAAATGTATCTACAAGTCTACTGGTACAGCTAAACTTTGTTATAAAACACTTTCCTTAAAGATTTTATAGTCTTAATGTGGGTTGGTAATGGTAAATTGACGTTATAACGAGGTTTATAATTGAAAATACATGGCTAATATATGGCTAGGATATGGGAAATCTTGTGAAATCTGGGTTAATTGAATTTACTCTGCAGGCTGAAGATATAAGGCTAATTAAAATGTCCAACAGAGAGTTCATTAAGCTGAACAAAATTCAAATTTAGAGCTTTTTAAATTTTAAATTTGCATTTATTTCAATACACTTACTACTAACTATATTATACGAGTATGCCTTAATACTTTATACTAATCTAATGATGTGTTTTTACTTTTTTTAGGCCCTGATTTGAATAATCCGCCAAAAATGGGGATCAAAATCCTACAGCTAGGACTAGTACATATACTACTGATACTATCACAGGAGTCGAGAGCGGGTAATTTAAAAATTTACAATTCATAATTATTCAAAATCTTACAACAAAAGATAGTAGAATATTATGTAGTAGTAGTAGATGGAGAATCTACAATAATCCTTTTTTATTATAGAGCTCCTCAAAAGTTGTCGTAATTTGAATTTTATTCTTCTTTTCTTGGTTGGTTGAGAAACTTTTGAGGACCATTTGGTTGATTAGAAAAACTTTTCTTTCCTTCCAAGATTAATATTTTGCTGGGAACACGTTAAAATGCAATTAAATGTCGCAGTTTTTGGACTTATTACTCAATACTAGTACTACGAGTACACTAGTCGAGAATAGAGTTAAGGGTCAGGAAATATAGGGACAAAATTATAGGTTGGCAACTTCAAGAGAGTAAGCTTATCAAAAGAGCCTTACAAATAGGGAAATGCAATGCATGGTAGTAAGAAAGTAGACGGTAGAGTGGTTCAGCATGTCGGCTTCAGACATTGACTCTGACGATGTGAGCGCGGGTTCGATTCCAAGTTTTCATTTTTATTTAGTTTCCCAAGGTAGGATAGGATACCCTATACATACTTAGAAATTTCGAAATTTTATACTTATTTCAATTATTTTCAAAGAACTCAGTCCCTAGTAAGGTCAGTTCCCTAGTAATATTCTACTTATTTTTGCTCTATACTTCCTAATAGGTCTCTAATATATAGGTCTCTGATCTACCTATATTAAATACTTGCTGAAATTTGAGTAAATTTTGGCTAAAATTTTGTAAAATTTTTTTGTCTTTTGCAAAAACCTTGAGTTGGGAAACTTTCAGACGGACCATGACCTTTTGTCTGTCCACTACTTAAATCGGGCTAAAAATTGTTCGGTGGCTGATGAGGATCTAGTGTATCATGAAGTCCAATTAAAAACTTTCTCCCCCCACTTGTAAAACTTTATAATCGAATTAAAAAGAAAGAAAAATTTGAGCTTTTTTTGGCCCTAAAAAAATCTACTACTCTAGTAGTATGTATATTACTAATAGTATCTTAGTCTCTATGTAGTTATAAGTCGGGTACATTAATTATTCTGATGCCGGCTTTTGTGTACTCGTAATTTTAAAAAGAAATTACTTTTAATTTAATCATTAATTATCCAGGATTTATGAAATTAACCCCAAAAAAAACTCGCTCAAAACACGCCATTTCTGACCCCACCATTTCCTATCCTAACCCATGAAATGGATTGAAAAAGTTTTTTCTATTTCTGGATAATGAAATGGTCCATTTTTTAAGATTAGTCCAACTTTTTTGAGCTCCTTTGTATGACTAAAAATGATGAAAAAAAATGTCAAAAAATTGAACAAAATCATTTCCAATACAATAATTGATATTTTTCATCAAGGAGAAAGGTGCACTTTTCAAATTAATATTTCTCTGGACAAATTGTCCAAATCCTAAAAGCCAAAAAAATAAATCATCCAGGTATACTTACTTACTAGGCTTTAATCAACTCACTAGAAGTTGATTATTAATTGGGCGAGCAAAGCGTGTGTATAAATAAAATTTTCT
>JAQIXA010001595.1:0-23523 GCA_034699045.1 Nanhermannia cf. coronata Gr-Ori-00579
AGGACCCTTATAGGGTCTAGTTGTGCATGCTCGAAAAATTTCATATTACCCCACCCCTTGGGGTCAGGGGGCCCTTTAAGTGTTCCCCATGTTAAATGGGAAAAATCGAAAATGAGGTTTAAGTGGCTATAGAGGTAGAGGTAATCGATGACGGAGATTCCGAATTTGATATCCGTTTGACCCGTGAGTTGACCTTTGACCTCGAAAATTGACTTGACCCCGGAAAATTGGGTAACTTGAGACGTTTTTAACGCTTTGCTCGCACAATTTATAACCAACTTCTAGTGAGTTGATTAAAGCCTAGTATTAAGTCTATTTAGCTCTGGAAAAGTAAAATTGTCTCATTTTTACTTTGGATTTTTGTAAAATTGAGACCAAAATGGAATTTTTCACAACTGAATATTACTAGAACACATTTTGATCTATTTTGAATCAAAAAAGTTGAAATTATTTCTCAATCAAATTTTTATATTTATTTTAATTTTTAGAAAGTTGTATGTATATGTAATTAATTAATAATTAGTACATAATTATTACAAATATTTAAATTACACTATCTTTAATTTTATATCAACTACTTAACTTATCATTATCATAATAGTACAATTAAGTCAATTTCAAAGAAATTTTTTAAAATTTTTATTTTTGATTAGCTCAACAATAATAAGATTAATTTTGGTATAACATGAGATGGCTATGAATGAAAATTTGTCATTTTTATTAGAAATCTACAAACTAGAAGTTTTTGTCTTTCCTACAAATTGAACCTAAGTGATCTTTACTCACATTTTTAATTAAAGTAATTTTAAGTTAAGTAATTATTATTAGTTGCCTTATGTCATTTTTTTAAGAATCCTTAATTTATACAGAATCGCAGGCAGTAGTAGTATTATTTTATTTGGTCTTAATTTACTCTAAAAATTTAACTTTCACTTTCACTCATTATAAGATAATATCTAACTATAATTTGACTAATTATCAAAGCTATTTACCTATAGAAGGGCAAAAAATTGTCAATTTTTCAAAATTAAGACTTACATAAGAAAAGATAAATGCAATTTGTGGTAGGTAATCGTAATCTATAAATTTAGTGCTTTCTCCAACTTTCTCCTATCAATATTTCAAGATTTAAAATTCATATTCATAATTATATTTTAATAATTTTAATATAATAATAATTGAAACAATCCCATCATTTAGAAAAACACTTCACAATTCAATAAAGTTGCCTATTTTAACATTTTATTTAATATGACTTTTCTACTTAAAATGTACTCAAAAAACATTCATGAATCTACTGCACTAGGTAGCTACCTTAAATCTTAAGTATTTTACAGCAGGTTTTTTACAACTTATTTTCTAAAAGTATCTTAAATAATTCTTATTAGGTAAAGGCTATTTACACAATGAGCTTTAGCTTGGCACAATATTTTTGCTTTCAATCTTTGCTAATTAAAAATAAGCTGATTTAGATTCAATTAAAGCTGTCCAATTTTTGTAAACTATCTAAATCCTAAAACTCTACTACTACGAGTATAATTAAAAACTTATCTTTAGAATTAGCTTGCTTGCTTTGCTGGATATAATTACACGATAAATACATTACTTAATTTATAAAGGAAAAAATAAACTTTTTAAAAATAAATTAACCATTCTCAACTCAACATTCTACCCAAACTCAAATTCAGATCATTCAAATTCACACATACCTATATAGGTAATTTTGTAATTAAATAAATAAACTTTTTTTTAAATATAAACTATCTTTCTTACATAATAATAATAATAATAACGTCAAAAGTAATAATGTAAAGTAGTAGTATAATATTTTGGACTTTTTAAGACTAGCCTTGAAATAAATCTGTTCTCTGTTTCACGCACACAATCATAAATAATAATACACACTTAATGTTCTTAATAATACAACAAAATATATCAATATAAAATTGATTCATCAGTTACAATTAAAAATACTTTAACCAGAAAATATTACTGACTGGCAAATAATAATAATTAGATAATTTTGGTTTGCTATAATTCAAAATTTTAAGGGGGACATCAATATTGGAAATGGCACTAATATTCATTTCAAGACTTGAACCAATTGCTTCTTAAAACTTAAAAGTATTGCACCACACAAAAGTTCTCGATCGATCCTATAATATACTTTTAAAACATTTTTGAACAAATAAATACAAACACACTTTTCTCTCTACCTGTATATTTATTTCTCTATTTTATACTCAAAACTTACTCTATAATTAAAAGTATCTTTTTTTAGTAAAAAGGGCGAGAGGAAGGAAGACGAGAATTATTTTTTGATATTTTTAACTTGACCAATTTCGTTACATTTTTTTGAAATTCTTCAATTATTGCCATCAATTTTGTTTTGAGAGATTTTTAATTTTTGTTCGATTTTGAAATCAAGAGTTAAATTAAAACTGAATAAGTAATAAGTAATGATAATTTGATCGAAAAATAAACTGAACTTATTGAGATTATTTTAAAAAGTTATATTTTAAATTAAGGTAGAAGACTCAATTAATTTTACATATCCGATTCTCCATATAGAGCCGTGGAGAATGACATGTAATCGAGGGATCCTGAAATAAAAGTCAAATTTCAAGTTTGGAGTCTTAAAAAATTTATAACTACTCGTACCTGGGATAGCTCCTTGCCCTTTGAAAGGAGCCATTCTCTGAATACAATATTCGGCTTGATCTGGCGGCAATTCCCTTCTCAATTCATCAGCTAAAATGTAGGGTTTGTCACCAGCAAGTATCCTAAAATGATAATCAAGACCAACAGTTAGTTTTGGTCAGTTTAAATAATTGCTTCATAAAATTTTTGAAAGTACCTGAATGAATCGATAACTTGTTCAGCTGTATCTACATCTAAAAAATTTAATAAATAAACGAGTTTATAATTGAATCAAAATAGAACAGTTAGATTAGGTAGTTTATAATGTAGTTGTATATAATTACCCGTCGATTCTCTTGTCATCTGGTAAAAAAAATAAATCAATCAGTCTAGTTCAAACTATTTTAAAATCTTGTCACTTACAAAATCAAGGAAGGCATCAAAATGAACAAAGCCGGTATTATTTGGATCAACGTTTGCCATTATTCTCTGGAAATCAATTTCACCTTGTCTATCTTTACCAATTGAATATCCAAGTGATACAAGACAAGATTTGAATTCTTCTTTAGAGTTTGCCCCTAAAATTATACAAAATACAATTAGTCTCAAGGTCAAAGATTAATTAAATGAACATCTCGTACCTGTTCTATTTTTATCAAAATGGTTAAAACTACTTCTAAACTCATTAAGTTGTTCCTAAAAACAAATAAAAAGTTAAAATTGTAAAGTACATTCATTATTCGTATAATTTGTTCTCAAATATTGAATATCAGTAGTTTGAGTTTGAATATGCACCTGAGTAATTCCTTTAGAGTCACGAGTTAAAATTTGATTTTCTACTTCATTAATATTTCTATTAATTGAAGTTAAAAGTTGCTCCCATCCAACACGTAGAGTTTCCATTGTATATTGTGTATATCTATTTTCGTAAATCATCCCCTCTTGAACGAATTGATGTGTTTTCTCTAATTCCTCAATATTTGGCCTATATGCATTTACTCCATTTTGATATTCCTTTAATCTTTGCAATTGATCTTCTAATGTGCCTTGGAGACCCATTCCTATCGCACCTGTTGATTTAAAATAATTTATTTTATTACCTATTTTATGTACCTAAAACTATCATGACTAATTTGATTAAAACTTACAGACAGCGTCCATTTGTCTTTCTATCCAAGGTCCAACTTGATTCGCTTTCTCAGCGAATTGTCTTCGAAGCATCTCATTATTCTGTTGTTTCTTGAATTCATTCTGTAAGGTATTATCCCTTTGTGGAACTAGTTGTTTGACTTCTGTCCATTTCTTTGTCAATACCTAAAAAGGAAAATACAATAATATTCAATAAAAATTAGAAAGCTTGGTATTGGTGAAAGTACTACTGATAAAAAAATAAACTAGATAAAATTGATTTTTTTAAATCTTTTAAAAGACCAACATAAAAAAGTGAAAAGTATACTTAAAATATAAACCAAAACAGAAATAACTTTTACACCAAAATCTCAAAAATACCTCCAATTGAATTTCTAGTTCATCCTTAATCTATCGATTTGAAAGCAGCATTTGAATAAATATTTTTATTAAAAATGGTTTACACATTTCATTTTCAAAATTATTATTATTATTATTAAGCTTTTTTAAACAATTTTTTTCGGAATAAGAATTTTCGACTTACAGATGCTGTTAGTGTAGTGTATGGATTCTCCAGACCCCCAGGAACTTGATATTTTTGAGCGATACTTTCGACTTCCTTTACAAGTGACACGATAGAATTATATTCTTTATCAGCTTCGCCTAAAAATAAACATTCAATTAAAATCTTAAGATTTACCATAAAATTATTTGTAAATCTTACTAAATTTTTAGTTCTACTAACCTAGAGTTGCCTTAAATTGATTATGAGCATCTATCAATCCTTGAATTTCTTCAATTGTATGTACGATGAACATATCGACCAACTATAATAATAGTAAAGTAAAAAATTTGAATTTGAAATAATTTATTAGCCTAGGTATATACATCTTCACTAGTCCCGTCTATCCAGTTATTGAATGGCTGTTTTATAAATAGAAAAAAATTATTAGGAAAATCAAGGTTAATTAGCACATGATTTGATAAAAATGTCAGATTTTATTACAGCAGCACGCTTGGCAAATTCTAAATGAAGCATGTCTATTTTCTCTAGAATCTTCTCAGTCTCTTCGAGAACTTGACGTCGCTTTTGAGTTAAGGTTCCTAGTCTATCCCATTGGTCGCAAATCCTTTGACATCTTGTATTTACTGAAGCTGAGTCGTGATATTCCAATGCGCTAAAAGGATTTAAAAGGATGCATTTAAAAATAACCAGTCTAATGTACAACTTACTTTAAATATTATTAGTATAGGTATCAATACTTACTTTAATTCATGGGCAATGGCCGCGATTTGTTCGACTCTGTCTTGATGTGCAGCAAGATCACCTAAAAAAGAATGCATATTTAGTATGATTATTATCAGATTAAAGAATATGACAAACTAAATATTTTATTTTACAAATATATTATCATTTTATTTATTTTGAAATCTACTTACTTTCAAAGGCTTCGTGTTTCTTTTTAAGAGCCTTCAAAATACACAAAATATTTATCAAAATGAGATTCATTTCATATAAAAATACTTTTATACCTTCAACTCATTCAATTTGCAATTTCGAAAGTCTTGACTTTGCAACATTTCTTCTTTCCCTTTTGTCCAATCCTCATGAATATCAGCTTTGTGCTTGAATTTTTGAGCCAAGTATTCCAATCTCTCCAGCCTAAGTAGATATTCAAATTCATTAAAAAAAACTATAAATAATAAAAATAAGCAAATCATACCGCATCATTTCGGCCAGTAACCATTCTTCAAACGATTTCTCAGCAATCTCTAAACCTTTCCATGCATTTGCAATGTCACTAACCATCCTTCCTGTTAAATTAATAAAAAATACAAATACATTATACATCTTTTAAATTAAATTTATTTCATCATATTTTCAAAAATTCACTACATACCTTCAGTTGGCATATATGCTGGTCTATTTGATAAACGAAGTTTTGTCTGAAGAGTGTTAAAGTTTGTCTCTAATTTAGCTTTTTGTTCAACACGTGGTGGCTTATGCTGTAATAAAAAGTCATTAAAAAAGATTACATTTTTATTCATTATCACCTTTCTGCTTTCCCTTGTATTTTATTAATTACCTACCCTACTACAACCTACGAATATAATCATTTTATAAAGTTTACCTTTCTTCGATAAGTTCTATACTCTTCCAATTTCTTTTGGACCGTGGCCAAAGAGTTGTCTGTATGTCGGGAGCCCAACCAAGGCATAGTTTTTCTAATCCACTCAAGCAACTATAATAGTAAATTTAAAAAATTGAAATAATTTATTAGCCTATATTAACAAAGATACTCATTTATATTAAATCGTTTAAAAGTAATTATAAATAATTATAAATTCAAGATATCTAGATAATTAATCTGACATTAATTAGATATATAAAAATCATTTCATTAATAACTTTATCAGTATTTGTATTTTATATTCTTACATCAGTTGCAAGTCGTTCATATTCTTCCATCATCCGCTCATTTTCTTGATTTACTTTTAAAACTTTGCAAATTCGATTAGCTGCTGTTTCAGCCTAAAATCATTTTTTTTTTAAATTTAAAATTCATATTCAAATTCAAATCAAGTAAAATTAAGGTTAAAATGTTAGATTTAAAAAATCAAACACAATAAAAACAAACCTTTTGTGTAGAAGAAAAACAATGATAGTAACTTGATACATATGTCATAACTATAATTTGTTAATTTTAAAAATTAGTAAAATTTTATTAATCAAAATCAACAATTCTCTGCATTTTTAATTTACCAAGTCGTTCATCGGGCATTGCAGTGTTTACAAGATCTACACAAAATTAGTAGAAAAAAAAGTAAAATCGTTAGCTATAAAATTTCACTCACATGCATTAATCTAATTAAATATATTTTAAAACCATTAATTATAACTCAACTCATTTTAGTCAACAGGTACAAAGCTTATATCTAAAAACTGATTCTTTCATTCATTTTGTACCTAAACCTATAAATTATGCATTACTATAACCTATAGTACTGATAGAAGTATTTTAGTATTAGTATTGGAAACTCCAAATCAATTTCAAAACGAAATTCCATGTATTTAATATATGTAATGTATAACTAAGGATTATGCCTATACAATTATGTAATTCAACTCATTTTGTTAGTAAAAAATTAAGCAAAAAATCATTCTTTTTATTTCACTCTGAGAAAGTTTATTTGACCTGACCTGCATTGCACCCTGAAATGCATGGTAATAACAGGAAAGATATGTCATGACTAGAAAATTTTGAGAGAAAGTTTGGTCAATAATACTTTTCGTTTTAAAAACTCTTATTGAAAGTTTAAAAATCTACCAGCTCTTTCATCGGGCTTTACAGAGTTGATTAGATCTGTTGAAAATTAAATTAAATAACTTAAATCCAGAATCCCAAATCCACAAATCTTTTAAGATTTAAGGGTCTATCTAAACCTACCTAAATAGGTACCTAAATAAAATCTTAAAATTGTCCTATAAGCTAAATGATTATTATTAGTAATAGGTACTGTCCTGATATTTACTACCCTAAAGTATTAATTTATTAATTTCCTATTCTGAAAATAACTACAATTTTTACCTTCAGGGTCTAACATCCGAGGAATATCAAGATATTTCTCTGCAACATCAAAAGCAGTGTTAAGATTCTCCATTGGATTATCCTATGTAACAAATAATAGAAAATCATCATATTAAAATATTTTCACCATAAATCATTCATTTTTTAGCCGAGAACAGAAAAGTGTTGATCAACTTATTTATATACTAGGTTATGTGGGCAGATATTGCATATTACATACTCATACTACATAATATAGTAATTCATTACGAAAATAGGGGAAACGCTTTTACCTTAGATAATTTCGAATAGTCGATCAAATCAGGACGGTGACGATGAATCAAAGCACAGAAAGCTAAACCATCCTTGAAGCTGTGGAAAATTATTAAACGAAAAATAATTCAATTGTCTCTAGTTTTACGTGTTCTCGCATAAATAATAATTATTTTCATTTACGTTTTTAAATATCAAGGTCGTGTAAAGCTCATGGAGCATATTAATAGCTTATTACAAGTATTTAGTATTTACCTAAGATGGAAATTCTGCACATTGACATTTTTATATGGGGCAGTTTTTCGTTGACACCAAAGCAGTAAACCTTCTTTGGCTGTCATTTCTTCAACGGAAATATCTTGAATGGCAAACCTCAAGATTATAGTCCAGATCATACCTAAAAGGTATTTTAAATTGTATTCAACAATGTATTCAAATTTATACTTGCTCGACAAAATATTTGTCGAGCGAAAGTAGTAGTACATACCAAGGGTCATCTTCAGGTTACCATCAACGATTTCTATATTTAAAAATGTCAAAAAAGGTTTGAAATTAGATCATCAATTTCAATTAGTTTGATTGTTGATTTTACTTTTTTTGAATTTTTTTTACCTTCGGCACCAATTGACACTAATTTTACACCCTTCCCAGCTATAAAATCTAATGCTTTGTTGACATTTGCAATCTTATGGAATCTCATTTTGCCTCTATCTGGCTTTGGCAGTGTTTCTCCACTAATAACCTCTAAAAGCAACATCAATTTTAGACCATTTCGGAAATCTTCATCAATATTATCGATCCCAGTTCCTGCTTTTCTCAAATGGGAATTACACCTATAAATATTATCAAGATATTATTAATCCTTTTAATCGATTCCTAATTCCTATCTATATGTATATCTTAATATAAGGATATATTTTATCGACTTACCAGGCAGTGAAAGTCTAAAAATTGAGGAAAAAAACAAAAAAAAATACATATTATTAGAAATATTTTATCCTTGTAAATCAACTACAAAAAACTAAAAATAAAATCTCATCTTTCATTTTAATTGGAATTCAGAGCATTGCTTTTACCAGTGTCTAGTGTCTACTAGTATTCGTGATCGTAACAGTAGATATACAAGATAGAGATTATATAATTTTTAATTGTTATATCTTTCAATAGATAATAATAGAAACATTTCACACGAAATGAGTAAGTAAATAAATAAAGAAAGATTATTTAAAAATAAAAATAAATATCTAGAAACCAATTCGCTTGTCCCTGAGATAGATAGATTTTTTTTGGCGTGTACAAAAGTGTCTAGTAGAATAAGAAGTGGAGAATTAGGCTAAATGTCCGCCAAGATATTTCAGTATCTTCCCTAGATTTCTTTTTCTCTACACTTTTCTAATTTTGTTCAAAAGTATTAACTCAAGATATTCATTTACGCTAATTTCTCCCACCTCGATCTTTAGATTCTCCAATATGACTATTCCTTTTCATACGGTATTTAAACTCAAGCTTTACAAAAAACTTCTTTGTTGGCTCAAGTTCCTATTCAAGTCAAGTACAAATCAAGTCTTACTACTTTACATTTACAATAGCAATAAGGTACAGAGTACAGAGTACAGATACTAATACAATCCCTGAAAAATAAATATCTTTATCATGCAATGCTTATTCTAACTCTAACATTTAGAAAATCTCTTTAAAACTTTTGAATTTTAGAGAATAATGACCATCACAAAGCTCGAACTCCAAAAAATTCCACAATATATAATATAGTACTAACTACTTCTGTTTAGGTTAATCATTCTTTAAAAATTGATTCTTTTCTTGGTCTAAACAAACCAAAAATAAAGAAATATGATTCATTTTCTAGGATTGCGGGCTAAATTATACATAATAAAAACTTAATTTTGGAAAAAAAACAAAAAAATTAGCTTGCATTACAATATAAATAATATGCTATTAGGTATTGAACTCATTAAAAAGTTTTTAGTCATGTTTTAAAGAGGATAAAACAGTAAAATCCTTTCCAGCTTTTTTGAAATATAGTAGCAAAATAAATAGATGTCTGTAGAAGCTATCATCATTCAATACAAGTAAAGTAATACAAACAAATCACAGTTGGAGTTGGAAATTTAAAATTTTCCCCTACTATTACTATTACTAAAATACATTAGGTATAGTTAGGTTACTCTCTAAATTCTACTCATATGACTCAGGAAAGTAATCATGATTCATGATATGCAACTCGTATTTCTACCTTTTTAGTTAAAAATTAAAAACAAACTTTACTTTTAAACATTTTGACAGAATTAGAATGATGTGAAATGAGAATAAATGAAATTTTGGGGTTTTCCGTGTATGTAAGATACAACTCTAGTAAAAAAAAAAAAATATAAAATACACCCTATTTACACACAGCATTTTTATGTTTATGTCAAAAAATTTCATATAACGTACAATACGATACATTAGTAGGTTTCGTATGTGCGAAATGTAAAAGAACCATTTAAATGTGTAGTAAAGGAAAGTATCAATTATCGTTTTAAAGCTAAGGTACCCTACCTATCAGTATATGTATTACTAATGTACCTAGCCTCTAAATAGTAAACGTAAAATTCCCAATTTATCATACCTAATAATTCGATATCCCCAAATGGGTTTTCAGAGTAATTTCACTATCATATTATTGACAAAACCGGATTTTAAACTTCCTAACTCAATTTTTATAGCATTTTACCAACAACCTTATCTAAATGATATAGATCTTCAGATTTAAAGTGTTTAATAGCTATACATGACATGGTCACAAAGCAATTTAGAAATTAACATGATTTTGCTATTTTAATTCTTATCTTTTATATAACGTGAACTGGCAAGTACTTTTATACATATTTGACAAGAATTCAAAACAGAAGATGTACACAGTACATAGGAATAGGAATATGCATAGGGCACTTTCCATACATTAGAGATAGTATAGCACCTAAGTACTGACTAGTACTAGTCCTATTTACTTTTTCAATTTCAAGATCTAAAAGGTTGGCTTTTTTTTCCTTTCTGATTTGCATATAATTTGAAACAATGAATCAAGGAAAAAAAAGTTTGCAAAATCTTCAGGTTCAGAATTCAATGTAAAGGTAAACGTATAAAAAACGTGCTTTTTTCAAGTCTTCTTAACAACTTGTGTATTCTTTCAGTTTAGTCTACCCACCCAAAATACTCTCGTATCGTATCCTATCAGTATTCTTTCTATTCTATTCTATATAAAATATTCTATACAAAAAAACACAGTATATAAATAAATATAAATACTTATAATGTGTAAAAATACTAAAAGTTAAAGAAAAAAGGAGCAATATGATGAGAATGAGTCGTGACCAAGAATAGATCATTGGTAAGAATAAGGTCGAGGAAAATTGCCAACAATTTCTCTACTCTCCTCCAACATGCGGATGCAGATTTTAAACCAAACCAAACCCGAGAGTATTTCTAAACTTAAAAAAAATCTTTAATGTAATTTCGACCCATAAAGAACCTACTCTTAATAGTAACAAGCAAAGATACCATTAGTTTAATCAAAACAAATATTTTACCAATGCTATGCGCAAATTTTTCGATATCTGAATTTGATTTTTATAGTTTTTTATTCCCATTTTTATAGGATCTAAAATAAGCCTTATTCTTATTTAACATACGATACTACGAAAAAAGTAAAGCTGATATTTCCTTAATTTTGAACTTTAAATACAAGTTTCTTTGCTTTTTAAGAATACCCGTAAAATGCCGAAAGTTTTTTTTTACGGGCGACGGGGAATACTTACATACTACTGCTACTATTACTATCACTGACAACTAGGTACTAGACTACCTAGTATACTCATATTTTATTTTACTTCCTTACACTTACAACTTACAACTTTAAATCTTATTTTTTGTAAAAAAAATTACAACTTTAATATAATTTAAAATTTACTTGCTAACAAGTGTAATAAACCCACATATCTACTTATTCAAAATCTTCAAAAGCCAGAAATCTCTTCTTCAGTCAAAAATGATTAAATGCTCATTTCATTTCATTCCAAAATTTCAACTCTACCTCCACATACCAAGTATATTTTCAATATGTATTTTTACTAATGTCAGTATTACATATAATCAGTGCTCAGTATCAATTAAATCCCCGCTTAATCAACCCTTAATCTCAATCTCGATTACTCAATTTTCTAACCAATTTCCTTTTTCCATGTCTGAATTAATTCATACTTCATACACAAATGCACACAATTATTTTGATAAGTCACTGACTTTTTGTCTCTTTATACAAACTTTATACTTATTTAACTCGTCTCGGTCTTGTCTTGCAAAAATATTTTTTTGTCTAACAAAATATGCATATCAAAAAATCCACACATCCACCCTCTACTCAAGCTATTAGACATAGTTTAAAAAAGACATGGTTTCATAAAAAACAGTATGTAGGAAAAAAAAATAGCAAAGAGAAATGACATCTCACTAACTCTGACTGTGAACAAACCCATATGTATGTTATGCTTATATTATGCTTATGCACCAATTTCTGAGCTTTTTCTATCTTATTCTAGGAAATGATTGCCATATTATGGAAATTCTTTGTCGGCCAAAATTAAATTCCTGTGTCGCTGAGTTAGACTTAGAATTTACAGTAGTTAGAATCTTGAACGCAAAAAAAGTCATTCACTTTATATCAAAATTCAATGAAAATAATATCAACCTTTTGCAGAAATTCATTTTTTGCCTCTGAACTCTAAACTCAACCATTTAGAAAGAAATAGAATATCTACTAGGTATGCAAGTTATAGTATAAATATGATACCTACCTACTCCATTACATTATAATTTGACATTTTAAGGAAAAATCTCTATCTACATCAAGATAAGTATTTAAATGGTTCACGTTATCCTTTCACTTAAGATGCTACTTTTTCGGTTTTTTAAATGTCACAAAATATTCAGTTTGTAAATAGAAATCCCCTTATTATCTTTATCTACACAAAATGAATTTGAACTCATTCTATTCAACCAAAATATTTTTTATAAAGGAAAATAAATAATAGTTATGGCGTTAGTTTTAAGTTAAATACACACTTTTGACTCTTTTAACTTATTTCCGACAACATCACATCATACATACATATGAATTCTCATGAAAGTATCTAACCTCTATTTTTTCTACTCTACTCATAAGTTTTTATATATCAAATTCACACTTGACTAATATTAAGTTATAGTACCTAACCTATTAATACTACTACTAAAACCCTATCTATGTACATTACATTACTACTAATACATACTATTTAAATCAGAATCCGAATCAACTACAAACAGAATTTATTTTTCTAGTCATTAATCATAATTCCCATAAAACCCACATGCTATGTTTATACTTTATTTCGGTACAAAAATCTCTCAAAAGAGATTATTGGCAAATGGCAAATCTCCTGCTAGGTAGTATTTACCATTGTCAAATCTGTATTTTATAAAAATGTCAAGATCGAAATCGAAATTAAAAGCAATAAAAGTTCATATATTTACATTTACATAGTATACACAAACTATCAAAAGCTTTGATGAAATCCGTAAGACTCGATTATTTTGACATTATTTTATATATAAAAATCATATCAATCTACTCTTTATTTTATTTGAAGATAAATGCTAGCGATAAATACTTTCCCGTAGGGATTAGGAGTCGGAGGTTTAAACTGATAGATATCTTGATATACTCTTGGCTGTATCTTATTAATCTTGGAAACGATTCAGCCAAATAATTCAATCATTTAACCTTTTTACTTGAACATTTTCCCAATAATGTCAAATAATGACAGAATAAATTACTCTTTATCGAATTTTGAACGTATAATAAATAAAGCAAACGCCCAATTTTTCGAATGAATATTTAAATTTAAATTAAAGTAAATATTCCAATTTAGAGTTAAAGGTCTAGTCACACTAGTAGTTAGGTATATAGGTTTCGCTTAACTTCAAAAAACGGAAAATATTTAACGATAAGTTAACCTACCTAGATACTACTATATGTAGGTACTACGTATCACTATATCCAATATCCGTATTTGTTACCCTATATGCAAATCAACTTATACTACTTGTAATACTTATCATCTCTTGAACTCCTTCCAACGATGATTCAATTGTGAAAGAGCAAATACTTTAACTCTGATGTCACTCTCTTTGCTTTACTTTTACGTAAAATATATACTGCTTTTAACTCAAGTAACTCACTTTTTTACAATTATGTAGAACTCGGCTTTTCGATATTTTTGCAAAAACCTTCATGACATTTTTATAATAATCTTATTACTTATCCTATCCTTAGTACTTACTTATTGATTAATATACATATACATACGACATACCCTATACCTATACCTAGATAGCATACTTTAAAAACTTGAAAGAGATGACATCTGATAATAATTTCTCAAAATATGAAATATTTTAGCCTCTAAAATGAATTATGGACTCTCTTATGAATGAATAGCAATAGCATTTCTAAAAAAATTTGAATTTCTTAAAGCCCGAGATTAAAGAATTAAGTATATGTAATGTAAATCGAACATTAAATAGGGTACCTACCATTCTGTCCAACAAGAACAAGACTATTGAATTTGGACAAAATTTCCAAAATTTAGAATTTCAATTTGAACCACTTGGCTGTATTCAAATCGGTAAAAAATTTGCCCAAGGATCTCCCATGAATTTTAAAAAGTAAGCCAATTGTATCTCATACAAATTCTCTATAAAATTTGCAAATTTTTAAAGCCTACCAGTAAATGTGACCTATTTGGAAAAAAGCGGCTATTGTCTCGATAAAATATCATTAGATGATCAAGAAATATATCTATTCAAATGTGGAGAAAAATGGCCTTATGAGAAATTCTCACTAAAAGTTTGTATTTTCAAAATTTACCAAAAATTTTATACAAAGTACACTTATCAGTATCAGTATCTAATTTCTAATATTTACAGCCTTATGAAAGATACATCTTAGGTATTCCAGTCCTAATTTCCAGCATTTTTATTTCCTGTACAATCACATCACATTTACTTTTAAGAAAAGAAAGAGAGAATTTTACATATTGGATCAAATTGAATTTGTTTATAGCATTTCTAATGATTCAAATCACAAGTTTTTTGGGAATTTTTATATTCGATGCTTTTGAACTAAAGTGTAATCTTATTCATGTAATCGGTAAAATTTTGTAAAAATTGATAAATTATAAATAATTTTCTTAGATTTTTTTAAAATTTAAAGCTGTTTTTATATATGGAATTTCTGGTTTCTGGATGGCAACTTGGATTACATTATTAAATATTGATATCTTTAATTCTTTTCGGTAAGAAATTTTAGAATTATTCAAAAATTAAAGTTTTAGGGATAGTTGGTAACCTTTTTTTGCAAAGTTATCTTACGAATCAAGATCTAATATTTTTATAATCAATTCTATTTGATTCCATTTCAACTCGCCAAAGGCAACTCGCCAAAGTACAAACTGGACAAAATACAAACTCGACAAAATGCAAACTATTCTGTATATAGTATTTACGATTACGATTAGGATATACATTATCCAGTAGTAATAAAAAACTATATAGGTACTACCTATTTGTATTGACTTTTTATGAAAATTTTTGACAAATTTGACTAAAATACACACATTTACATTGAACTTGATAAGATAAGTTTGCTTTACAGTATAAGCAGTAGTATGAGTATTTTAGAAAATTTCTGGCCGATTACAAGTTCAATATAAATGTGTGTATTTTAGAAAGGTTTAGAAAAATTTTTGGAAATTTTGTCAAAAATATTTTATAAAAAGTCAATACAAATAGGTAGTAGGTAGATATAGTTTCTTATTACTACTGGATAATGTATATCCTGATCGTAAATACTCGTACTTTTACTTATGTTGTCCAGTTTGTTCTGTCGAGTTTGTACTTTAAACCCAGTTTGCATTTTGTCGAGTTTGTATTTTGTCCAGTTTGTACTTTGTCGAGTTTTCCATTGGCAAGTTGACTGGACACGTTCTATTTAGGTATATCCTCAATATTCAATCATATTTTAGGTCAAAAAACACATCCTGCTTGTTCTTAAAAAAAAGGTGTCCAAACTATTCCAGATCTATGCCTCTTGATTTGATTAAAAGCTCCAAAATTCACTAAAATAGTGTTCTACCCTGTTACGACCCTGTATCAATAATTTTTTTCTAATTTACAGCCGATTGAGATCCCCAATAAGTCGAAGTCCTACTTATCTCAAAAAGAAATTAAATTATTTCAATCTAGCCGGATGGGGATTACCAATTTTGATAATTACTATTGCTAGACTTCAATCCAGCCTAATATGGTATGAAATTACAACAAAACTTTAACAATAAATTAAGCCTAATTCTAATTTAATAAATTTTTAGGCCTACAGATCATTGCTGCAAACTATACCCATCACTCTTCATAACCATTATTGTATCAATTATATCTCTAATAAATATTTCAAGTCTTTTAGGAATCTTTCTACTCATACTTAAGCACAAAGCTGATATCAAAAATTTGAGAAAATCTGAAGCTGAAGATAACAAAGAATTTCAAAAATCGTTAGTCGAACTAGAACTTATATAACTTCCTAAAAATAAACTAATTTAACTTTTTATTAGAGTTAAATTATTTCTAAAGCTTTTCCTACTAACCGGTGTTCTATGGACTGGCCTTATTTTCGATGAACTAATAGGAAATACAGAGAACCAAATTATTCCAGTATATTCATTTATTTTTCGTGTTTTCATAAATTTACAAGGATTTGCTTATTTCATACTTTTTGGAGCACCCAAAAAAGCTTACAAAAGACTGATGAAACATTTATCTCAAGGTAAAAATATATATATTATATTAAATCTGAAAATATTAAAATCTTTAATCATCCAATAAAAAATAACAAATTAGGTAGTAGTGTACAAAAAATAATGATATGAGTCTTTCAATCAAATCTCTGCATCAATTCTCAACAAGATCAAGATCGAGTATAATAATGATTGAACTTGGATCTAACAATAAATAGCAATCCTTTAACCAACCAAGTTAAAATTAAATAGGTAAATCATTTTAAATATCGTAAATATAAATATGTCTCTAATAATATAATACCCTACTATTAATTAAATTAATATAAAACAAGTAACAAAAATTATGTAAATTGCATTTAAAAGTAATTTCTAATAAGAATAAAACTAATCTAAACGGTTGGTCATTTCTTTTACATCATTCACATCACTTATTACACTACTCATAGTGCTCATGTTACTCATATGGCTCATATTACTAACATTATTACTAACATTTAACATTAAATTATGTTCATTGATTCCTAAGCTTACATTAGTTGTTCCATTATTCAAAGCATTTACTCTCATCGCGGCAATTACAGCAGGATCAACTACTGGAACTCGAGTTACACGCATAAACTTTCTTCGATTATTCGGATCCTTTTATAAAAATAATTAAACTATTTTAGATAATCCATTTATCTTAAAAATGCAAGTAGTTTCAAAGAGGAAGTTCTTTTTATATAATATATACCTTAAAATGGTTCTCAGGATGTAAATGGATCTCTCGTACATGTGAATCTAAAGATGTTTTTACAGCATATGCCTCACCACAATAGTTACAAATAAAATCACGAACTATATTTTAAATTTAAAAAATTGATTAAAATCAAAATTCTTAAAAGGAACTGATAAATATTTATGATTATAATATAATTACCTCCTAAATGAAGTTTCTCATGGTTCTATTAAAAAAAAAATATCAAGACTAAATTCTAATGAAAATTATGTAAAAAATATATATTACTAACCAGTTGAAGTGCTTTACTGACAAACCCCTTTTGGCAAAAAGTACATGGATAGGGACGTTCCATGGTGTGCTTGGCTCTCATGTGCTAAAATAGTAATATAAGTAAGTATTTGATAATTAATACTGGAAGTGTAAAGATAATTTTCTTACAAAATATAAATTTTTATGTATACCTGATCTAATTTATTCTTTTGATAATACCCAGCATTACATATCTCGCAATTAAATTTAGTTTCTTTCAAATGACTGGATTTTAGATGATACTCCATAGCTGATTTTATGACAAACCCTTTATTACATTCCGGAACTGGGCAAAAGTGTTTAAAAGCTTTCTCATGATCACGTTTTATATGATGGTTCAGCACACTTGTAGACTCAAATTCTTGTGAACATTGTAAACAGACAAACTTTTGACCAAAATGCTTAGCTAATCGATGTTCCTAAAAAGTTTCAAAGATTTATAAAAATTGAGTAACAAAACACACACAATGAAATCAGAAAAAAAGTAAAATTAGTTACATCAAGAGTTTTTTTCGCACTAAATGATTGTGTGCAAAATTCACATAAAAATGATCGAATACCCTCATGGACAACCTAAAGATTAATCAAAAGTTTATTAAATACACACACGATCAATAAAATATTTAAAATGCCATCCATACTTTCATATGTTCTTCAGCTCTCCTCTTAGAAGTTAGGTAGATACCACAGATCTCACAGGTCGTTATATCCTTCCCAATACCTAAATATATTAAACATTAATAGTACCTCGATTCGAAAATAATAAGTAGATAGATAGTAAATACATACCGTGATATTTTAGATGAGATTTAAGGTATCTTGCAGCTCTAAAAGCTTTTCCACAGTGCTCTACATTATAATAAAAATGCATTAAATATTAAATCCAAATATCGTTACAGATCCAATAAAAAATAAACTTACCACAAACGAAGGGTAGTTCACCTAAAATAAAGATAAAGAGCATAAAAATAAATCGTTAATTTAATTATATAGACCTAGTCTCTGTAAATGGTATGATAGCAGATAGATTTGTAAAAAAACTCAAACCTGTATGTTTTCTGAGATGAATGATTAGAAAAGATTTCTTGCTAAAGAATTTATTGCACAAGTGACAACGTGGCCTTTCCTTACTATTCCCATTATTTCCACCTGATGATTCCAAAAAGTCGATTAGAGTAGAAAAATCTTCAGCTCCTTCTTCACCATCCAAGTCCATATCTTCTTCATCTCGAGCCTCTTTCTTCTGCTTTCTTTTCCTTTTCTTCTTCTCAGCAGGAGCATCTTTAGCAAATGAAGATCTTTTTTTATTATATTTTAGCTTCTTCTTATTCTTTTCCTTTTCCTTCTTCATCTTTAGCTTTTTTAACTTCTTCTTAGCTGAGCTTGAGGATCCACCAGTACTAGTTTTGGCTTTTTTCGTAGGAATATGACTTGGTTCTTCTATAAAATAAAATTAAAATGAATAAAATATATTTTAGTTATGTTATTATATCAGGTAGGACACTACTAATTATATAAATAGCCAAAAAAAAAAGATCAATTTTATGGTTTCACTAACCGCCCTCAGAAAAAGTATTAGATCCTGAACCTGACCCTTCAAAATAATCATCTTGTAGAGTAGTAGCATCCTGGTCATCAACTTCTAATTTAATTTGAACCAACTCATGAGGATTAACGTCTTCACCGTGCTCCTGTTTAGCGGCAATTGTTGTCAGCTCTAATAAAAAAAATACATAATATGTTATGATAAGCATTGTATTTTGTACTTAAAATGTAATTAACTAAAATAAATATTACCTTACCTTTGACAATTTTATTTCTCTCTACTAATTCCTTGCCATTTTCTTCACTTAGCTTATGACTCTTCATCAGATCATCAACGATCTCCTTCTTGATTTGACTCACTTTGGCATTCATTATCTCCAACTCTTTCAACCTGCAATAAAAAACAAATTATAACAATTACATTATATTAGAATACCTAAGCATACATTGAGCTCTATATTATAAAGCAGGATACGGACATTCTTTATAATATAACGACAGGATAGGCACTAGGCAGTACCTTTATGCTCAAATTGACAAATTCTAAATCTGAATATAAGGATTTGAACTTGACAATTCGACACTTGACCTGGACCTGACCCAATCATGAACATTACAATTGTAAATTGTAGATTTCTTAGACTATAATATGACTAGAGCTAATATTATGATCATGAAACTATTGTTATAACGTCTAGTTTTTACGCCCTTTCGACTGCCGTTATAGAGAGTACCATGACCATGACCATGCCTAAAAGTTAAAATGACTTACATAGTGTCGACCTCGAATAATTTCGAATGACATTGGATACAAATAGACGAGTTAAAATAGTCCGAGAAGAGGAGTTCCGAGATGCCAAGTAATTTGCAAAAAGTTGATGATAAATTCGAGTCCTTCTCGAAATCCTCAAAGTACACTTTGTAACATATTAAACACTCCATTTTTAATTGCAATTAACTAACTACAATTACAATCAAACCCATTAATAAAAAACATCAAAAACCAAAAATCTTATTACAATTTAAATACAAAAAATGTCAATTTTTTTGTAAAAGTTTTTAAAATCCAAAAAGTAAAGTTCAATGTATAGACTTTTGCCGTGTAATTTATCTCAGGGGAGCATGGGGTCAGTTTGGACAAAAAATTTAACTTTTTGACACTTTGGATTTTGAAAATTTTAATTATTTCAAGAGAATTTAGTTATAAAGTACACCAAATTTTGAAAGGTAGAAGAAGGGCAGAGCTTTTTAGCCATAAAAAGACAGAAAGAAAAAAATAAAATGTCTGTATAAGGCAAATAGGTACCTCTATATAAGGTATATGCGAGTATAATAAAATATATCTGTGCAGTAGCATCAACATTAGCCTTATACGAGAGATTCCGAGTAAATACAGAGTAGGTAGTATGTGCTTTCTATATAGCTAGGTACTTCTGTAGTGTATGTATGTATAAGGTTCATGAATCGAGAGCTCCGCCCTTTATACAGAAGTTATACTGTGAGCTATAAGGGATTTTTCAATTCTAACTTTTTGAGTAGGGAACGACATAGCTAACTCTATACTCTGTATAAGGTACCAGACACCCATTTATTAGAATTTGAGATTCGAGAGAGCACGACTTGCACTTGCATTTCTTTATAAAGTACCTTACTAGTTTCAAAAAATATATTTATTTATGTGGTATCCTACCTTATGAAGAGAAAGAGATACAAAATTCTCAAAAAATATTTATTTTTTGTGAATATTCAAGACAGTTCCAGTACCATGGTCATAAAAAGGTTATGATAATATGATACGGAGTTATACCTAAAGATAAGTACATAGTACTTACGATTAGTACCTAAGTAGTACATATTTTTAAAATTGAAAAAACAAAATGCTTTGTAACATTTTTCATCTCAACTCTTATACGATACGAACGTTAGCATTTATTAGAGTATCTTAGGTATAGGTATATCTCAAAGTATTTAGAGTACCCTACCCAACCCTACCCTATCCTAAATATAAAATACTAATAGTACCTTACTTTGCCTAGATTCTAGATAACAAATTGAAGTTAAATTCAATCAAGGGCAAGGAGGGTAAGGTACTTAAAATATTATTAATTTATGAAAATTAATTGGTTACTTAGGCCTAGTATAGGTATAAGTTTTTGTAGCAAAATTAATTAACTATCACGCATTTCGCATTGCAATAAACTATACCTATAGGTAAATATAAATATGTATAGGATAGGTAGGTAAGAGTAGTGTATACGAAACAATTTTGTAGGTACTTTACTTACCTACATTACTATAATAATGATGCTAAATTTTTCTAAAATGATCCAATTTTAACCAATCCAAAGCTTATTTTGAAGTTTTTTTGATTTTGAATCATTTATTTATTTTAGCAGTAAAAAACCCAATAAATTCATTTGATCATGGTTATGTTATAAGTTAAAGATGGGTGTCAAAGGTCTTTTGATTCTGTGATTCTTTCTTAAAATACATATCACTGGGGTTACTAACCTGGACGAAATAATGGTCGAAATATGACCCTCATTAATAGAAAAGGGGCTTTAGCGTTCGTCATGTCTGTCTATCTGTCCGTTGTCCAAGCGTTTGCGACCGAACCCCCGTGATCGGATTTAGGAAGGATCTACACCAAAATTGGCACACATATAAGAGCGGGAAAACCCCGAAATTTGATGAGACCTTGGAGTTCCTACCTAACCTGGAAGACGGGAAAATTTTTAAAAAATTGCTAAAAATCTGCTGGATTTTTGCTGTTTTTTTTGGAACCCCTTTATTATGTTCATATTTCATATATTCTGATAGAATAGAACTGGATGAGCTCTATCAAATGATATGATGTAGCTTTACCTTGTTTATTTGGCAGGAAGTTTTGAAAATTACCTACACAAAATTTAAAAAAACATCTCTAATAACTCTATGATAAATGTCTAAATAATACTTTGGATTTAACAAAATTAGAACTGTAGATTAAGATTAAAACTTAACTATACAGGGTGGGGCACATAGGAGGAAGCGGCTTTTACATTTGAATAACTCCAAAAGTATAAGGTTTATTGACAAAGGGTAAAGTTTATCTGAAATAGGGTGAATGAATTAGATAATGGTGAAAATTTGAGAATTTTAGCTAAATTATCAGATAGTCAAAAAATTGCTTGAAAAATTGAAAAAATTTTGACAAATATTTTTTGTCAAAGGGCATACACCAGCAAATCAACGAGAATGAAGCAGCTTCGTCAATGTATCATCCGGGAACAAGGAATCCTCGATCCAGGGTATTGCGAAAGAGCCTGCCAATCAGTTACTGGATGATACTTTGACGAAGCTGTTCCATTATTGTTGTTAGATGGCGTATACCATTTGACAAAAAAAATTTGTCAAATTTTTTTCAATTTTTCAAGCAATTTTTTGACTATCTTATAATTTAGCTAAAATTCTCAAATTTTCACCATAATCTAATTCATTCAGATTCAGATTAACTTTACCCCTTGTCAATAAATCTTATACTTTTTGAGTTATTCAAATGTAAAAGCCGCTTCCTCCTATGTGCCCCACCCTGTATGTATAAATTATCTTGTTTTCTGAGAGTGCGGGCTTCGTGAGGGTGGTGTAAAACCGATTTATTTATTTATTAAGATATAAGGTACTAATAAAGATAAGGAAAGTGTTTAGTTTAGCTCTGAAAAAACCTTTTTTGATTTTGAATTTAGACCTTGACCTCTGTTTTGCATAGTATTATACTTAATAGTAAGGCTAAAATTTCGTTTTTCAAAGCTGAATAAGATCATGGCCATCATGACCATCATGACCAAACAACTCAATAAAATATTTAAAAAAAAACAAAAAAAGGCAATCAAAATCAAATCAAATCAATCAAATTGATTCACAATCTCAATCTGCCCTCAATCATGCCAATTGGATTTTGCATTGATAAAAATCGAGGACAAATCTACACATTTTATAAAATCACGAATCCGAAACCACCAAAACCAAAAAAATTAAACATCTTCAAACAAACTTCAACTTCAATCTTCAACAACAAAATACTAAAATTAAAATTTTAACAACAAATAACAACAATCTATTTCTCATAGATTAACAACAAGGTTGAACTTTTTTTGGAATCGATTTGGTATTGGTAAGGAGGTAAAAATATGTACTAATTTAAGCTATAAACTAGGCTTTAATCAACTCACTAGAAGTTGATTGTTAATTGTGCGAGCAAAGCAATGAAAACATAACATGTTGCACCATTTTCAATTTTTCCCATTTGATTAACATGGGGAACCCTTAAAGGGTCCCCTGACCCCTGAACCCCAAGGGATGGGGTAATCTGAATTTTTTGTCAAAATTGCACACCGAGACCCTATGGGGGTCCTTCATGTCAAGTTTGGTTAAGATCGGTCCAGTAGTTCTCGAGTTATCCTCT
>JAQIXA010001596.1:0-23519 GCA_034699045.1 Nanhermannia cf. coronata Gr-Ori-00579
TCATTAAGTGTTGGGCCTTCAAGAGCTTTGAGCTCATTTAACTTTATGCCCAAATTCAAATAATAATAATAATAATAATCATATTTATATTTTAAATGTACTTAAATACTAAACTAATTACAATCAATCATCAGTACAGTAAAAATTCGATTAAAAGGTACTCTACTAATATACGAATCCTATTAAAAAGTACCCTTTTCTTTCAAGAAAATGCCATTATATAAAGATGTTAACAGGCAAGTCTTATTTCACTGGGTTGGTTGAATTTTACCAAATAGGACCACTTTGGGACTTTAAAGCACTTTAGGACCTCATTAACTCCCTTAATGAGGTCCTAAAAACCTTGCGGGTCACTTTAGGGTGTCAATTTAGGGTGCTTGTGGTCAATTTCTGACCCCTTAGAGAACACATTTTGACGAAATTTTTTTTTGATTTTTTCGAAAAGTCCCAAAGTAGTCCCCTTTGGTAAAAGCTAACCCACTGGACTTTATAAAGAAGTACTGGAATACCTTATACAGAAACTTTACTGTACTTAATGATCAAACGAACCTTACAATACAATTAAAATTAAATGGCTATTGCTATTTAAAATCTTACCTAACAGCAGCGGCTTCGACAATATTACGAATAACAAATTTCTTAATTGCCTAAAAAAATCAAAAAATACCAAATTAACATCATTGTCATAAGCTATACCATATTGTCCATGTCCATTGTTGGTCATAAAATCGCAATAATTTAACTATAATTAAGTAAATTACCTTATCCTTTGGAACACACCGAGCACAGTTGGTACACCTGACCGGCTTTACATGTCCACGACCGTGTTTAGACCGACCATTATTCCTTCTTTTCGAAGTCTAGAGATAAAGTGACAATCAGTTGATGACCCCATCGTCAATTTAAGGTCAATAATTAAGTTTACTTACCATTTTTTAATTAATTTTGATGAATAATTGAGAAAAAGTCAGGCAGAAAAAACCATGCCGGAATTTGTGGAACAAAATGTAATAGGGTTTATAACATGGGAGTTTTGGGTTAGATTTTAGTCAGTCTTAAATTGTACCTAGACCGGTTTTTTAAATCATCAATAAAAATCATCAATTTACAAAAATATTTATTATCCTAAAATTTAGCAATTTGTGATGGAATTGGAATTGGAATAGCTGCAGTTGATTCTCAGTTCTGTAAAAGTAGATTTTGGCCCAAAATCCATCATAAACCATAATGTTAAACTATAGTAAATATAAAAAGTATATACTCCTCGGTTGTAAAGTTCTAATTGTATTAATTATATTATTTTCATCATTTTCAATTTGTTCTGGTGCTGGAGGTGGAGGTGATCCAGGTGATGGTGATATACAGAATGAGATCCTCGGCTGTGGTGGTTTTGTACGAAGTCAATACAAATTAGATTTTGATAAAATAGAGATCAAATTGTAAGTATTTTGGTATTTTTTTTACTCTTTTTACTTATTTTATTAATTTAGTTCTGAAAACCAGATTTTGACTAATTCATAAGTAGATGTAGATACAGGCAAAATGAGGCTTTTCAGAGCTGAATGATGAATAGTACTAATCTGTTTGCTAATATTTTGCCATTTTTTGCAGATTTACCAAACAAGGAAGTCTCCGAATGAAAACTGAATGTGCACCTACTGGATATTATTTTATACCGCTGGAATCTAAAGGGGATTATGTTTTAAGGGTACGTTAGCTAATTAACTTATACCCATGTCATGATTATAATTGTAAGATTTACGATTTTTTTTTAGATAAGCCCACCAGAAGGATGGGCATTTGAACCAAGTGAATATGCGATACAATTTGATGGGAAAACAGATAACTGTTCTAAAGGATTGGACATTAATTTTGACTTTAAAGGGTTTTCTGTAAGTATTGCTGACTCCTAATATTCATGACTAAAGATTAGTTAAGTTGATCATTTTACTAATTTGCTAATTTTACTTTTTTTGCTAATAGGTTTATGGATCTGTTGTCACAAAGGGTTTTAAAATTGGACCCAGTGGTGTAAAATTGTCTCTTTTTGGACCTTCTGATCTCAAATTGAATACGGAGACTGGGAAGGATGGGTCATTTTCATTTTTGAGTATACCACCTGGAACTTATTCTTTAAGAGCTGAACCGGATCCTCGTGCTGTTTTTGACAAAAAAGAGTTGTCTTTTGAAATTAAAAATAAAAATGTTCATGTTGAGAATGAGGTAAGATCTTTATCATTATTATTTGTGCTTTATTATTATGATTAAATAAATGGTTTTAAATTATATCTTATTTTATTATAGATTACAGTTATTGGTTATAAAGTGTCTGGAGAAGTTAAAAGTGATTCAAAACCAGTCGAAGGAGTCTATTTCTTATTGTATGCTCAAGATAAATCTTTAAATATAAATGTGCCCAACTGCAACACCAAATTAGATGGGATTGAAGCACCTACTAATATCCAAGGGAAATTTTTATGTTATCAAAGGTCTGATAATTCTGGCCTTTATAACTTTGAAAGTTTGATTCCTGGAAAATATACAATTTCAGCTTTGTATCGGTAAGCACACTTATTATTTTGTATAATATATTTACTTAAAAATACTTAAAATATTGGTGAAATGATAATGAATTTAATTTTTTTTTAGTGGCAAGAATATTGTTTATAACATGAATCCTGAGAAAATTGATTTTGATCTTCAACATCAACGTAATTAATTTTTCATTCATAAAATCGACTTGAAAAATATGTAATTAATATTTGTTTCTTTATTTATAGCTTTACATTTGGACAAAATTTTTGAAGTTGAAGGATTTACTATACAAGGGAGAGTAAAGGGTCTGCCAGGAGCTAATATTTTAGTTAATGGAAAAGTTGCAGCTACTTCAGGTCATGATGGAATATTTATCATTCCGAAAATGAAGCAAGGAACATATGAATTTGAAGTCATTGCTGAAAAATTTCAATTCGATAAGCAAGTATTGACAATCACTCCATCAAATCCAATAATTCAAGATTTTGTACCAGTCAGATTTTTAACTTGTGGACATATAAAAATAAAGCCAACAAAATCACCAATTTCTCCGTTAACAATCGCATTTCAAAAAACTGGTGGAGAGGAAGCTGTAATTCATCGAGAAAAAGTTATTGATCCATCAAATTTGTGTGTATTTTTACCAGAAGGAGGTTATGAAACATGGGTAGAAATTGAAAGTGGTGTCTCCAAATATTTCATTCCAGAAAAGCAAAATATACAAATTCCAGGTGCTACTTTTTATTTTCAAGAATTTACTGGCAGCATTTCTGGTACTATTGATTGTAAGAATTGTGAAAATATTAAGATAAGAGCAACAAGAAAAGCAGATTCAGTAACTTATGATCAAACTTTGGCATCAACTGAAAAGCAATTTACATTTGAAGAACTGGAATCTGGTGAATACAAAGTTGAAATAATAAATCAAAAATATTGTTGGGAGAAAGAGCTATATGAAAAAGTTGAATTAAAAAGCTCAAATATAAATACTATTCAATTCATTCAATCTGGTTTTGCTGTTGAATTACATTCAAGTCATGAAACAAATATCAAATTAACTGAATCACCATCTCCAAATCAAGATAAGAGTAAAAGTTCATTTCAGCAACAAAATTTTAAAATTGACTCAAAAGTTGTAAAGAAAATTTGCTTACCAAGCGGAGAATTTAAAATTGAACCATCATCAGGATGTCATGTATTTGAAAAGTCAAGTTATTCATTAAAAACTGGAATTGATATGAGAGTTAATTTAGTTGCAATTAAACATAAATTCTCTGGAAAAATTCAAGGACCTGGAAAAATATCCGATCTTCAAATTAAAAAGGATGGGAATCTTTTTACACCATCATCAGATTTGGAATATATTAAAGAGAAATCAATTAATAACAATCAACAGTTTGAGTATGAAATTAGCATGTTAGGAGTGACAAATAAAAATACTGTACTTGAATTCCACTCATTTGGACATATTTTTGAACCGAATACTGTTGAAATATCTTCATTGCAAAATTGTGCTGAAAACTTGTTCAATGTTGTAGCCAAGAAATCTCATGTTATTAAAGGGAAATTGAGTCCACCTTTAGAAAATGCAGAAATTAGGTAAGAAAATTGGTCAAAATCTCAAATTTTTCAAAAGTTTTTAATTTAATAAATTAATTTTTTTAGAATCGATTTAGTGGGTGATCCAGATGCCACAACTTATGTATTTACAAATGATCAGGGTGATTATATTGCTGGACCATTTATTCATAATAGTGGTTTCAAAGTGACACCATTTTCACCTGGATATACATTTAAACCTGATCCCAAAGATGAGTATTCATTTACAGTTCTTCAACTTGCTAAAATTACAATCAAAATTTCTGAAAATAATGGAAATCCACTGTCATCTGTTCTCCTCTCAATTAGTGGTCCGAATTCTTATCGACAAAATAAAATGACTGATTCAAATGGTGAAATGTTATTTGCTGATTTACAACCTGGACCATATTATTTAAAAGCACTACTTAAAGAATTTCAATTTGAGCCTTCAGCCATCAATATTGATCTCAAAGAACAAGAAGCACTTGTATATAAAATAACGTAAGTACATAAATATGTAGTAATTCAACTATCTTCAAGATACATACTTTACTATTTTAACGATTGTCTATGTCTATTCTATTTCACAGGGCTAGAAGAGAATCGTTTAGTGTATATGGACAACTGACATCTTATAGTGGAGATATAATGCCAAATCTTTTAGTCTCAGCAAAAGGGATTGATAATTGTACAGAATATGGCGAAGAAGGAATGACTGATGATTTGGGAAATTTTAGAATTTGGGCATTAAAATCTTACGTAAGTTATACTTATACTTACGAGGGATAGCCTAGCTTTTGATTTTTTAATTAAATTAAACTCTTAAATTTTAGTGCACCTATGAGCTGACAGTTGTCAAAACTGAAGAAAATGCTTTGAGAGTTGAAAGAACTATTCCTGAAGTTTTACCTTTGAAGGTAATTAATAATATTTATATCTGTCTGTCTATATTTTTTTTAAATTGCTATTTTTATTAGATTGGATCTGGTGATATTCAAAATGTGTCATTAATAGTTGTTTTGCCAATACGAAGGATTGATATCTCCCTCAGATGTCTTACAAATAATGAGAAAAGTTTGGATTCCCTCAAAGCTATAGTCTATTCAACGAAATCTGAAGTTCCACTTCATTCTGTTTCATTCAACGGGATCTCTTACATAATCCTTCCTCCAATCGCCAAAGATAATTCCGAGTATTTTATTTCCTTTGAATCAAGTTTAAATAAGTATCAATATGTGTATCAATTACCAAAGCCTATTAATTTTACTGCATCTAAAGCATACGCACATTTTACAGTCGAGTTTAACATTGAGCCAGCTCAAGTAGATCAAGAAGTGGGTCGAAATTCCTACATCGCCTTTGCTCTCATTTTGTGTGTGACCCTTGTGATTGCAAACTTTGAAAAGATATCAGAAATTGTTAAAACTTTAGTGGAAAATTACTCGAATAGTTATTCTACAATGCAAAGTAAGAAACTTAAGAGTAAGACAAAGTGATTAGCTTTTATTATTGTTGTGATTAGAAATATTTGTTCATTTCATTTATTTATTTATTGCTGTAAAAAGTGTCTTCTATTCTACATTTTCTGTAAGATACCCAAGTAGTTAGAATTTGATTTTAGTCATTACATTTAATATATTATTTTACGAAAAGATTGCATTTATTAATATTTTGAATTATTGAGATGAGAATGAATGAATTTATTAAGATTTTTACGAATAAACGAGATAAAAAAATTTGTATAAAAATGAGAACTTAATTATCAAAATAATTAATGGTAAAGTGTAAAAGCTCAGCTTTGATTCACTTTAAATGAGCACCACCAGGATAAAACTATTTTTGTTTGTCTTTTAAATAAATCTCAACTAGTAAGGGTAGGTATCTGGAAGTATTTGAACATTTAGGTTAGGTATGCAATTTAAAATTTAAGTTAAAAGAAATTGAAAGATTTAAAATGTCTTTTTAGGTAGGTTTTATAAATTAGGTCAAAGGTTTAGGAAGAGATTTAAGAAAGAAGCTTTTTTCAAAAAATTTTGAAAATCTCAAAATTAACATTTATATTGCGAAGTTCCAGGAATGGACATTGCACCCTCGATGAATATTTCTTTATCTGACGAGTCGGTCAGTTCCAGGAAGAATAATTTTTCAGCCTAAAATAATACATTTTTTTAGTATCTTACTAACAAACTATCTAGGTAATACTAGGTATGGTATAAATAATTTAAGTAGTATAAAAGTAAATTACAGAAACTGGATGCCAAGATCTAAATGGAAATATCGTAAAAGTAATTTAGTCATAGTCATTGTATCGATTAATAATTATGATATGAGTTAAACTGATTAACTTCTATATAAAGTACCTACTACATTTTAGTCATTTTTGCCTGATTTTGGGCTCGTTTTTTTCAGATTTGTGCGAGTTTCAGTCTGCTAAAATACTTGAATAGAATACTTGAATAAGATCCTTAATAAATAGTTAAGATATTTATTACGATTACATTTACATTATGATACGATACGATAGTCTTTAAGTCAGATTTTGGATAAAGTTAAGTAAATAGTTGTAAAATTTGGTTTATTAGAGCTGAATTTCAGAATAGGATAAAATGATTAGATCACACTTCTAGATAAGGGTCGTTTCAAAAATTCTTTCGAGAAATTTTGATAATTTAATACAATAAAGGTACATTAATCGATTTATCTCGATATTTTGAATTTTAAACCTATAAAATATTTTTGTGAGAATCATGTAGTAAACACCTAATATAGAATAGAAGCTTAAGATTTAGAATTATGTATTTTAAATGTCTTACCCATAAGTACACGTTGGATTATTTTCATTTTTTGGACCATAATAATGACATCGTTCGGATTCTCGTACTGACGGTATATACTCGTACACATCAACTCGTTCACAGTTTTTGAGAGCAAATATTATACCTTTAAAATATAGGTAGGATACAGATACAGATTTTTTCAAAAATTTCAAAAATTTTACCTAAAAAGCCGGACGTTGGAGGCGTCCCAGAAATTCTTACAAAAGTATACTCTTGTAAAATCTCCCAAAATCTCCAAATAACCCTCGGGTCCAAAATATAATATCGATTTTTCTCTTTCTCACTTGTGGCCATTCTAGTCAGCTCGAAATATTTGTCAAAAAGTGGAAAATCTGGCTTTGAATACCACTAGTAGGTACACCATAAAAAAGTAAATATTTGAAAGTTATAATTTAATTGTAGTTTAGTTAGGTACTTGTTCTAAAGTTGCAGAATAATTGCATGGGTCCCAAATGAGGAATTTCTCGGTCTCATTCCACATTTTCTCCAGCTTGAGGAGATCATCGGGATTTATTTCTTCAGGTGATGATGCAGCTGAGACTTGAAGTGAAATTTCTGCAGAGACTTCATTATATTTGGCCATTGAAGCGTAGGGGAATGCAAATCGGGGTTTTGTCACAACCTAATTCAAAAATTCAACATTTTAAAAAAAAATTTCAGAAAAATCAAGACTACAAATACTCATATAGTATCTGAAATAAGCACTTTTTGTCTTTTTCTAAAAAAATCTCAATTTTTGTAGAAAACTTGAAATCTAAACTGACTGATTTAGAGCTATAGAGGATCAAAAAACCGATAAAAACACAAATATATGTTTTTCAAACCCTGAAATTTGTTCAACCCTGCAAAGTTGCTTGATATTAATTAATTAAGTAGTCTATTTGTATTAGTTAATTGTGTCTATAAATTTTGGATTCTGACAAAAATAACAATTTTATTTTTACTTTTTTGCTTGTTTTTAATCTTGTATTAGGACAAGTAATCTTAAATTAAGGTAATTTATATGACTATTATGAAATCATTATAAAAATCTTCTAAATGACAATTTTGAACCTGAGAATTGACGATTCTAATTGAGGTAAGTGTCCCAACATCATCAGCCCAGCCATCAATAGGAGCATTGTTGAAACGGATTACGAATTCATGTGAATCTGAAATTACCATTAAAAATCTCATTTTATAAACCATGATTAGAATACATTAGACATCTCAAAATATTTTAAAACTATTTTCAATACTCTGTATACTGCAAGTCTTTAAGTAGCAAAAAATTAAAATATTTGTCATATAAAAGCAGTTGTAGACTCTCAAAAAAGCTCTAAATATTCAAAAATTCTTGAAAAATTTTCAAATACTTTGAAATACAAATTTTTGTGCGAGCGAAGCGAGCACTTACTATTCAACTTTGCTTGCACTTTGTCCGTCTGCCTGTCTGTCTGTTTGTATGTTTGTCCAGAGGATAACTCGAGAACTACTGGACCGATTTGGACCAAATTTGGTATGAAGGACCACCATAGGGTCTCGGTGTGCCATTTCGACAAAAAATTTCCGATTGCCCCACCGTACAGGAGCCTCGTTGTTGTACAGGTTCCCCATGTTAATCAAATGGAAAAAATCTAAAATCAGGTTTAAGTGGCTTTAGGGGTAATTGATGACAAAGATTCTGAATTTGATATCAGTTTGACCCGAAAGTCGACCTTTGACCCCAAAAAAGTGGGGTAACTTGAGAAGATTTCAATGCTTTGCTCGCACAATTTATAAGCAACTTCTTGTGAGTTGATTAAAACCTAGTTACTATATAGATAGATGCTCGTAGGTAGGTATATTAAAATTTTCGAAAATCGATAATTTTGAATTGAATCAAATGTCCACAAATCTACTTTTGGAAATACCTTTCATCGAATATGAAACCTACATACAAATTACAATCTTTTTGATACCTCCAGTTTTCATATTATGAATACAGATATTATTATGCCTATATGTACAGATATTTTGTATTTTGTAAACAAATCGAGATTTATCCTTTTATGGACTTGAAACTTTTGGACTGTCATTCTCATTATTGTAGTGTAGTTTGCTTTTTTAAATTTTATTTTATTCGACCGCAAATTGCATGATGATGATTTGATACAAATGTCTTGACTTGACTTTTTGATCTTTCCACGACAATCTGTTACATACCTACCTACCTATTATTTGAACTGTAAAAATGTACAAAAAATGTCATCATCTCAATGTGACCATTCAATTTTCTAAATAATATGAACATAGTCATAAAGTCATAAAGAGAAAACAATGAGAAATAAAAATTTACAGATTTTTTTATTATCATACTGGTATATAAATGATACTTTTGTTGACCTTTTCAAGACCTTATTGAACGATTAGAAATAATAGAGCTGTACTTTAAAGTTTAAAGGTAAAAAAATCTCGAATTTCTCATATTCAAATATTTAAAAGTACCTATCTTATTTTGAGTATAAAAATCTTATTCAAATTAGCTAAAAATAACTAGGGTACATAAATGACTCACACTTACACTTAATTATTCATAATCAAGTCAAAATGTCTATTTAATCGATCAAATACCTCAAAGTTGTATTAGTACAGATAATTCATTAGCCAGTATATTTTTTCAATTTAGTCTACTGGGTCAATTGAGATTATCTAATTATCCAAAAATTTTCCATGTACAGATAAAAGTGTCAAATTATATTCGAATTTATTCAGTAAAAATGAATCTAGATTATCAAGTTACAAAAGAAACAAATTTTGAGTTGAAATTTTGAAATGAAAGACAATTAAAGTGGTTTAAGTCGAGTCAGGTGTGAATTTTTTGGTCAGATTAACCATAGACAACACGGCTTCCATAAGCTGGATAAGCAGAGTATCCTAAAAATTGGAAAATTAAATTAGTCAAAATATCTAAATAGGATTTTTTAACTATTTTACCAAGAGCAGGTCGAGCAGCATATCCAACTCCAACACCAACTCCGGTGTATGATGGTCGACTGTAGGCTACATATTGAGCTATAGAAATTACTTAATTAGTAGAATTTCTTACAATTCACTGGGAATGAGATAAATGCTAATAATATAAAACTAAAATTGCTAAAATTTAAAATATTTTAAACTTTAGCTTATAGAAAGAGAACGATCCAAAAAATAATCTAGGTATTTATTTAATGAACCAAATTTTGAACTGATAATTTTGATTTGGATTTCAAAAATTTTAACAAAAATTCATTTTCAATCGTATCTACTGATACTTTTAAAAAAACCTTGAACTATCGAGATTTCATTGGATATTTTGTCTGTTTAGACTCTTATTAGATTAGGGATTATGAAAATTTGTAAAATTTCGATGAAAATCTTGAAATTTTGTACAAATTTCGTACAAATTAGGCTTTGAAAATGCCTGAAAGACTAAAATACTTCGAGCATTTCGAGTTTCGAGGTTTCGAGTATTTAGAAATTTAGCTAGTTTCTAATCATATTCGAATTTTTGAAATTATCGTTTATTTCATACCTGATGCCATTGCGATGACCAAAGCGAAGAAAAGAACTGCCAACTATTTAAAAAGTCAAATTTTAGAAAATTTCGAAATAATTTTGAAATAAAAATACTTACAAATTTAGACATGTTGAAGAAGAATTGATTCAAAATTTTCAAAGGTTTAGTAAGTGTTTTAAAATAATTTGATAATCTTGACTCTTAAACCAAGTTTATTTATACCTGGACAAATGCGGAAGGATTTCTGAGTCTCACTAGACCAAGGTTGTCCTTTGTATCTATCTATAATTCTAAAATTCTAAATCTAAATATTATCTAATTCAAAAACTCATTAGTCATTCATTCATGTTAAATCAGAGATTTACTGATAATTTTGCATAATAAGTTACAATGATACAAAAAAATACAGAAAAAAACCAAACAAAGAGTGTGCAAATCATCAAAAAAATTCAGAGATCAAGAATAAAGTAGTCCTAAATGTCCATTATTTGAATTTTTTCTAGCATCTATAGTAGTACATAGTTGTAAGACAAGTGCATTAATAAACTAGACAGATAATACCTATAGTAGTACAAGTAGATATTTTTTTCAGATGGTCGCAAAGCATGGCTAATAAATAATGAAAGGAGATATAAAAAAAAGTACATTTTACCTATTGTTTTGAGTTTTGAGAGAGTTGAAGAATTTACAAGAATCAGAATAAGCATTGAGACATTTAGATTGGAGACATTTAATGCATTTTTAAACTTTAGATAGGACAATGTGGACAAGACAATATAAGTTTTATTGAAATATACCTACAGATATTTATTTCTCTTTGAAATATATCCAATATTTAAATGTCCAAAAAACAAAAACAAAAGGGGGTTCGGGATTTGTGCATAGGAAATGCCAATACCTTGTTTACAACTTTTGTAGTGCTATATCGATGCAGCCCAAAACTCGATTTTGTTAATGATTTTGGCAAAATCCTTAATTTCACTATTTAAGCCAGTTTTTTCGCTGCAAACAGCTCCAAAACTGAAGCGGGAATATTCGAAAATGATCAAAAATCCTTATATTTCACTATTTTAGCCAGTTTTTTCGCTGCAAACAGCTCCAAAACTGAAGCGGGAATATTCGAAAATCCTCAAAAAAATGGTTGAAATATACCTACTGTAGTGAAATATAAGGATTTTTGATGATTTTCGAATATTTCTGCTTCAGTTTTGGAGCTGTTTGCAGCGGAATTTGCTAAATCAAAATCATTAGGTACATATCAAAATCCAATTTTGTGTTAAATTTTGCGTCGATATAACACTCCAAATGCTGTGAACAAGGTATTGGGATTTCCTATGCACAAATCCCGGACCCCTATTCTAATCTTAAAACACAATCTAGAAAAGCTAATTCTATTTATACGAGTATTATTTAAAAAAATTGGAAGAATTTTAAGCCATTTTTTGTTTTTTGGATCAAAACTTTGAAATTTTTTCCTATCAGATATATGGTAAATGGTAATTCAATCGAAATAATTCAATATTTTATGTTTTACTCAAATATAAAACCTTTATAAAAAAACTGTAAAATTGTAAAATTTTAGAATGAGTTTATTGAAATATTTTGATGATTTTGTCATTGGAAATACGATACTTTTGAAATATTAGATAACAAACTCATATGGTGGGCTGAAATTCCAAATCTAAAAGATATTTAGTAAGTCTAGAATTTGGACATTGTATCTGTACTTTATATTTTGAAGAGTTTAAAATTCTCTCTGAGCTCTCTCTGACTATGATGAAAATTAAATTGACTAAAAAATTGACAGACTCAAGGGCAAAAAAGAACTTGTCAACTTTTTTTGTACTTGACTTTTTAGGCTTAATTAGAGTTAGGATATGATTACTTTGTGAGATACACAATTGCCTAAAAAGGACATAAAAAATATACCAGTTGAACTCATCAACTCTCTTACTCAATTTTGATATTTTGAGAGCAGACTATTGTACACAAAAAAACTATATTAAGTCACAAAAAGTGAATTATTTTTGAGACTTTTTTGTATGAAATAGGCCCTTGTAATAATACACAAGGTAACTGATACATGTAAAAGCACTTATACTACAAAAAGTATCTCCTATTCCAATCAAAGGGTTCAAATAAACTTTTTTTCGCCGCAAACTATTTACAATTTCAAACTTCAAATTGCATTTCTTCGAGTAGAGAGAGACGTTTTTTCGACATTTTTATTTGATGATCTTGAATTACCCACAATATAATAATACCTCATGTGAAATTGTAAAAAAGACTTCAATTCGAAACTCTAATGAGACTTCTTTACTGGCCTATATCTGTATACTTGTATGTATTTGATTTTTTTTACACAAGTGGATTTGATTTGTTTGACCATAGAGGTTTATACGATCTTTGGGTTACAGATACGAGTAGATATGAGCAATCACCCAAAGCAATTTCAAAGATCAAATAGTCTTTTCAATATATAGAAAAAGATACACATTTGGACACTTTAAACATTGTAAAAATGTCAAAAAATCACAAGACCTTTTAAAGATTGTTACTTTTTATAAGTAAGTACAATTTTATGAGTAAATATTTTTAGATACATTACATATCTAGTTTACCTATATCCCATGGAAGAATCTGGATAAAAAGAATTTAGGAAATTTTTGAAGAAATTTGAAATTTTTGGCTTCAATATTGAAATAGGTACTCGTAATGGCAAACTATGTCTCTGTCATTTAAAATTCCAAATTTTTTATAATTTTTCCAAAATTTCAAACAATTTTTTAAAATTCTTGAACTGAATAATATGTTGGCATACAAATTAGCTATCTATATCTGTAGATTGAATTTTTTAAAATTTCAACCAAAATTTCCCTATTTGGCTTCAGCAGACTTTATTAAAATTCAAAATCGATCTACATTTGTGGGCTAAATGACCAGGTTACAATTTTATCGATTTCTTTGAAAACTGACAAGAATCAAAGTATTTTTACTACTGTCTCTAATGTCCTTAAATTATTATAGAAGTTGAAGTTGAAATGTCTAGAAAATATCTGATATTGCCAAATCAAATTGCATCTTTCCCTTATTCCAGAGTTTTGATTGAAAAAATATAAAAAAAGTTTTTTTTTCAAGATTCAAAATTCCTAATAAAACTCTCCAAAAAGAGATCGATCTATCTAAAGTCAGTCAGTCTAAACTTTTTCAAAGATCTTTTCTACACTTTTATCCCTAAAAGTTGACACGATATGCATTTTCGATTCTGTTTAAATAAATTGCTTTAAAGTTTGTCAATCGAACTTTTAATGATCTCATTTTTCAACCTTCTTTCCATTCCATTGCTTTTGGTGTAATTTGAGCTCTCTCTTCTGATCAAAATATCAGAAATCTGTTTTACTGATCTTACTCTGATCGAACGAGAATTTGGATTCAAAATTTGAAAATTTCACAAACATCTCAAGATCAGTTATACTGTTCGTACTATAGTTCGTGATTTTGAAGTTAAAATGATTGATAATAAAAATTATGATGGCTTCTGAATTGAATCGATCTTCAAAGTCATTACACAGTATGCATTTTAATTTGTTTGGATATTTTAAATTTGAGCTCGCTTCCTTTAAAAAATTATCAAAAAAGTCAATAAATGTAGGCAGTATCTATCATATCTTAACGATTTACTTTCTGTTCAGACAATTTGGAATCTCCTTCGTCCACAATATCCCACGGGAATTTTTACTTGGAATTTTTTTCAAAATGGCACAACTAGACCCTATAAGATTCCTTCATGCCAAGTATGGTTAAAATTGGTCCAATAATTATCGAATTGTCTCGTGGACAAACAGACAGACGGACAAATTGCAATCAAAGTTGAACAGCGAGTGCCATCTGATTTAAAAAATGAAATTAGAAAAGAACATAATATGTTCTTTTCTAATTTCATTAGAAATTATTATGCAAATAACCTTAATTTTGGACCCAGTGATATAAAGATATTAAAGATCCTAAAAGAATTGCTATTGCTTTTACTAAAAAAATTTGAATTTAATTTGTCAATGGGTATCTTCGTGTTATAATGGGCTTTCTGGCCTTAACTAAAGGCTTAAAAGCCGAATATATCCTTTAAGGTTCTTTATCAAATTACATTTTTTGTTTTTTATTAATACTGAGACAATATCTCTTATTGAAAACTGTATTACTTTGCTTTAAATATTCTGTACTTATCAGTATCAAAAGAGCTTTTGAAATGGTTATGACAAGATTTTAAATTTTAAATCTCCCAAAAAAAAAATTCATTTACTTTACTAATAAATACATAGAATGGAGAACCGGGTTTTTTTTCACAATGCAGGATTAAGATATAGCGATTAAGATTAAAGTACTCTCAAGTTATTTAATAAGATTAAAATCATTTTACTTTATTACTATATAATTAAAGCATAATATTCATAGTACAACAATTGCAGGAGTATAAAATTTACCAAATATGAATATTAAATCCCCCCTACTTATTAATATAAAAAAATCTTTAGTAATATTCTCATGATTGAATATTATCTCAAGTCCAGCCCCTTTGATTTGAATTTTTTGAATTTGATTTTTATTCAAAACGGCAAAAGTCTTAACTACTACTGATAGTACTACTCCTATATTACTACACATAGTATACAAGCTAGCACTTAAATCTCTCAAGTCTTAAAATCTTTCAAAATATCTGTAAAATCTTTAAAAACTGAAGTCTGAAGTAGGGTATTTTATGAATAAAAATAATTAAATACCTGTTTGAATTTATCGAGAATTGTGTTTGAAACAATAGGAAGCTGGCCAAGTTGTTCATAAAAACCCATTTTTTATCGTTTCATTAAAATATGCACATTTAAATATAATAGTTAGGATCTACACAGGTAGATAGACAGTAGTCTTTGTTAACTGATTAAGATTAATTCTATTGGAATTTTAAACAATTTTTTAAACAAACCTGTTATCGATATAATCTTCAAAAAATTATTTTTCTAAAATACCCTTACGGGTTATGCATTATAAAATTTTGAGCAAATATAAAGTCAAATTTTTTTGCGATTCTGGCCAAATCCCAGTTTAAATCTTAAATTTAGGTTGCTTAAATTTAGGTGATCGTATATACCTATAAATACATAGGTAATTGAATAATATTCAAATTTTGAGTTTTGAAATTATTCTAGAAGCCAATATTCTTAAGACTTAAGGGGCTACCTGCATCGCAGCTAAAGTCTAAATTCTGACACATGTTATCAAATGGCCTTTTTACTTCCACAGATTAGGACGAAATCTCCACGTAGAGACTTGAAACTTTTTTTATTATATCCGTAGACACATTAAAAAAAAGTTTCAAGTCTCTACGTGGATTACTTAAAGAGATTTCGTCCTAATCTGTGGAAGTAAAAATGACATTTGATAACATGTGTCAGAATTTAGACTTTAGGTCCCTGTACGCGGGTCTTAAGTAATTAGAAAATCGATTAAAATTCGAGATCTCTATCAAAAAGTCAATTTTCTTTATTTATGATTCATACACATTACACACTTACACATTTGTAAAATTTGAAATTTTTTGAATAAATTAAAATTTCTTAGGGTTATTCTAATAAAGTATAATCGTAGATATTTAGATGTGATCTACAATTAGAATTTTGTTCAGATAGAATTAAGAAAAAAAATTGGTTATTTTTGCAAAAAATTCCAAAATTAGAAAATATTTACATACCTATAGTCTATACTTGTACCTATAAGTAGAAGAGATTTCAACAGATTTAGAAATTCTTTATATGAATAGATTTGTCAAAATTTTGATAAATTTAATTAGATCATGACCAAACATAAGATTAGATATATGTACCCTACATATACCTACCTTTTTTTATATTTTAATTATATACAGAATACAATAGCAATTATCAGATCAGATACATACCTGTGCGTATTATTGAATCATATTATAGATATGATATGATGTCCATTTACTTTCATAAAGATAGTACCTTTATATTAAAGAATTTGAGCAAATTTCATTGCCAGGGCCAAGACCATGGTCAATTTAATTTTGCAAAAATGTACACTTTAATAAAAGCTATAGGACTAATTATATAAAAAAAATATTTGAATAAAATTTGCAAAATGGTCAGGTACTCTATGTTCATACCTAGTCATATATATCATACTATTTAATATTAAAAGCCAATCAAAGATCGTAAATATGGGCGTAATAATAAACAAAACAAAAAAAATCTGATTTATCGAAGATTACCCCTATACTCGTATTACCAAAGACTTTGCATTTTTTTCTAAATATGCACGAAATCATAATAGAACTCATACACTTGTCCATATCTAGCCTAATTTTGAATTTTTTTTTGTAAAATATGAATTTGAAGCATCAAGGTGAAATCGAGTTAATTTTTTTGGGGAAACTTATACTACTTGGCCTATTATCTACACTATTTCATTTCTGGTTAGATATACTTACATATGTATCTGGGGAAGGATTTTATTTTTAGTATAAATACAACTGGATTTCAAAGCAAAAGTCCAGAATTTGCAAAATCATTCTAATTTCCAAACTCATCTCCAAAAACTCACTTCGACAATCATCATGTTCAAACTCGTAAGATATAAAATACGAAATTTTTGCAAAAATTTATAAAATTACATTTTTTTCAATTTTTTTCAGGCTCTTTTAGTTTTGGCTGTTTTGGCCGTAGCTTCAGGTAAATACATAATAGTTCAAATTAATCTATAAAGATATCAAATGAGCCAAAAAATGAACATTTTAGCTCCAAAATTTCTTATATTATATGCCTTAAAATTTTTAGAAATTCGATATAAATAATCGAATTCTCTAAATTTTGACCTCTTAACATCGATTCGATTCTAAAAAGTTCAGAATTTCGAAAAAATCTGTAAAAATCTGCAAAAATCTACATTTTTTTTGTTTTTTTTAATCACAATTTTTAATTTTTTCTTTAATTTTTAGCTCAATATTATGCTCAATATTCACCTTATGGAGGATATGGATATTCATCATATGCAAGCTCTCCATATGCCCACTCTGGTATATACATAATTTAAGCTGAAATTTTTTGAAATTTTCTATAAAAAAAATTTCATAACTTTAATAGGATATGCCGTCGGAGGATCATATCCAGGACTCTACGGATATTCTGGATATTATGGCAAATAATTCCAAAATCACAAACAACTGGACATGGATATTTTTTATAATTTTTTCTTCTTGTAAATTTTTCAAAAATTAAAATTTTGCCTATGTACATACATATCTCACAATATACTCTACAAAAAATTGAGCATATTGCAGTCAAAATATTTGTGATTCTCTTTACCGATAGTGTTAAAATATGGACAAAATCGAATAAAACATTATCGTTAAAAAACCGAAACTTTTATCAGACTTTAGAGTAGAGAAACTAGGCTAAATATTTTAAGAATTTAATTGGTATTCTTACCATGATCATAAAAATAAAGTTTAAATAGACAATGTGTAATAATCCCTATCCCTATATATACAAGTAGTGTGTATTTTACTTTAAAAAAGAGCCCTAGCTCTAGACTTATTAACTTGGTAGTAAACTCACTGGTCTCAGGGGTAATCGAGAAACGAGCTGCTGGATAACTTTTTTTTAGATTTTGGGTTCTGGATAAGAGCCAACTATCTCCAGTAGTACAGATACTACTGGAGATAATAAAAATTGTTTGAAAAAAATTGTGAAATTAGAATTAGTAAGGGTAGGTACTTGAAATAAAACTCGAAAAAATTGGTTTACGAAATTTTTCCCATATCTATTATGTCAAAATAACAATTTGAAATTCTTCATTTAAAAAGAAGTCACAATAACTTAGCATAAGATTAAAAAGATTGAAATATGACTTGTAAAATCATTTCGAATTTTAGAATATAAAAATATCCAACAAGGCAGTAGTTTCATTTTTAATTTGAAACCCCAGATTTTGTCCTATTCCTATAAATAGGTTTTTAAAATTGAAATTTGAGATATATACTGATATACGGATATACCACTATTTAAAGTTGTAAAATAGGTCTAATACGGAGTATACAGGTTTATTCAGGCCATGGTTTTTCTATTAAAATCGTTCAATCAATTTTTGACATTTTTTCTATCGAATATATGTACGAGACTCTAGACTATAGAGTTAAACTTGAAAAACTTGGACATTATAAGTAAGGGTACTATTGTATAAAATATAAATAGATAAAATTCTACAAATTCTAGTATCTACAACTCTTGCAGTACTCGTAGTAGTGCAAGAGTTTCTATTTCTAGAAATTTTAACTTTTTTGATCAAAAATTCGGTTTTATATCTTCATTATTTATTTTAACCTAGGTCCTATTACTACTACTGGAAGTATCTACTAGATACATAGGTAGGTTACTTATTATAACTCTCTGATATTTGAGAATCCCGACTCGAAAAAAACTTTTATTCAATTTGCTCGAATTTTCAAAACCTTCGCTTTAAAACCTTTCCTACGAATTCTGTCTAGACTTTTGATATTTATACGATTCAAAATTTCATTTTTTGTACCTTCAAGGCTAATAAATGCTTACAAGGCAGTAGATACTACAGACTACAGTAGGCCTAGGCTCAGCATAGAATGTATCAAGGATTTCAAAAAATTTAAAATTTAAAGACACAAAACCAACTAGCTACTTGTTTTATACGAAAATCACGCCTACTATAATGAGCTCGGAGAAAGGATTAATTCAATTTCTCAAAGAGATAATGATTATCATAAAAATTGTACTACTATAGTAGTAGGTAGTTATTATAATATACTAGATCAGAATGTGCAGATACATATCTGCATTATCATTATCATAAATAAATAGTAGCCCTTGGGGTGACTTCAAATTCAGATTTAGATTGACATGAATGAAGAATGAAGTTTTTTCGAAAATACAAGTAAAAATTGAAGAGATCAAAGAATTCTGTGCATTTTCTTACAGATTTTAAGATTTCAAGTTCAAAAGTTATTTTATCATTAGTATTTGATAGCGTGTTAATGAGTAGAATTTTAGTTTTGAACTTCTCGCATTTCACAGAGTCAGAATCTGTAGAAGAGAGCAGAAGATCAGAGCTCGAGGATATTTCCTTGTTTTAAATCTTCTCTTAATCAAATATATTTCTTAAAATTTATACATTATATAGACCATCACAAAAGCTCGAAATAGCTTGTTTACTAGGTACTAAATCAGTTTTCAAAATGTAAAAATTCCCAATCTTTTCTTGCCATTTCAAAAAATTTTGGACAAAATTTTCTCAAAATTTCACTAGAAAAGTTCCAAAACTTCAATTCAAGTCAAATTCTAAAATGTGATTTCAATGTTTTATATTTTGCTCAAATTTTGTAATAATTTGACAAAAGAGAAGAAAATTGGGTAACCAAAAATCTAGAAAAATCTCGATTTTTGAGATTATTCGAAAATCTTTAGGTTGAAAAAAAGGCACGCATATTTAAAAAATTTAGAAAATTTCGAAATTTGAGGCAATTTTGGACCAGTTAGAAAATCTATGATCTAAATTTGCTCTACAATAAAACCACAGTTCCATCTGTTCTCATTTTATATTAAAAACAGTGAAATTTGAAATTTTTCCAAATTTCAAGGGCTTTTTTGTCAGCCAGAGATACAAATCAGTTTGAATCAGATCAGGCATCCTCATTTGCCCGGACCCTATTAACCCTTGCACCACGGATATTTGCAGTTTTGCAAAATATCTCAAATAACCCCAAAAAATTAAAAGTTATTATTTAATGCTTAGATAATTTTGACATAAGTAATTCGACCCCTGGGGTTACCAAAGGTCAAAAAAATCTCAAATAACCTCAAAAAATTAAAAGTTAGTGGTTGGAAATGCAAACTTTCCGTGGTGAAAGGGTTAATAGGGTCCGGGCAGATGAGGATGCCTGAATCAGATAGGGTACAATCTCTAATTAGTTAATAAAATTATTTTAGATTTATTGAAATAAATCTACTATCTACTATACTTTGTAGACATCTCTTTACATTGAATTTTGTAAATTTTTTGAAGAATTCAAGATATAATGATTAAAAAAACGAGCTCACAAAAAAAATTCGACTAAATATGCAAATCCGTGTAAAAGAAACCTCCCGGCTGCTCTGCTGTTGTTTTGTTGATGTTCAGAGAGAGAAAAAAAAATGGAGAGATCTTAAATCCTCTAGACTTGGTCCGAATTACCGACTTGAATATTAACTAGCTTCAATTCTTGACAAAAAAAATGTTCAAACTCAAAAAATTCAAATTATCACAGAGTGTATCTGCATATCGTATCGGTTGGCTTGGTTGAAAAAAAAGTAAAATATATAATAAGTTTTTTGAGCATTGTTAAGAGTCCAACATGTATCCATTTAGGTGTAGAATAGTATCTGCAATCTGCATAAACTATCAATACTCACATACCTACTAGTTACTTACTAACTTGTGTATAATCTATTAACTTTTAAAACTTTACTTACTAACTACTAGTACTTACTTATGGAGAATAATTCAAAGGTTAAATACACCTGATCTTACTCGTATGTAAATGAATTGAGGAAAAGCTGATTAAAAACTACAGACTATATTTCAAATGACAAGGGATTCGTAGTACATAGTACTACATAGCTGATGTATCTGTATTTTTTTGGCCACTTTTGTAAATGAAAAAAAGTAATTGAATTTGATTAGTACGAGTCGGACAATGAGATGTGACCACTTGACTTGCACACTTTAAAATTTAAATTATTTGAGTAAAAAAAGAAGTTAAACATTTCATTAGTATAAAGAAAGAGTCAAGAGTTTACGAAGTATTCAGAAAAAGTGCAAATGTTGATCAAGTCCAATCAGTTTTATTTGACACATCATTATACTTCTTCTAAGAATCATTATCATTATTATACTAACTACTAACTACTATACAATATTTGTTAGTACTTTGAAATAGTTAAAAAGTAAGAAAAATTGAGATTCAGCAGTAGAATATTTCAGATTTTAGATTAAAAGGATTAGAAGGGATTAAAAAACTGAGTAAATATTAAATAGCCATAATATTCTGAATATTCTGAAGATATTAGGATTACGTCGGTATTCGGTATACCTTTTCAAAGATATATTTGGACGAGCGAAGCGAGCCCCTACTATTCAACTTTATTTGCATTTTATCCGTCTGTATGTCCTGTATGTCCTGTATGTCTGTCTGTTCGCGGCATAGTTCGAAAACAACTGGACGGATCTTAACCAAATTTGGCATGGAAGACCCTTACAGGGTCTAGATGTGCATGCTCGAAAAAAATTTCAAATTGCCCCACCCCTTGGGGTCATGGGCACCCTTTAAGAAGATAACTCGAAAACTACTGGACCGATCTTGACCAAATTTGGTATGAAGGACCCTTGCAGGGTCTAGATGTGCATGCTTGGAAAAAATTTCAAATTATTTAGATTGATCATTATTCAAAGACTATTAATCTGAAAATCCAAAAAATTATTGAATAGTCTAATCCTAATCGTAAGTCTATAACGATTGAGATGCAGAGGGCAAAATAAACTATGTAATTATTTTAAGATTTTTTTGAATAATAAAACTAACAATGGCATTTCCAAGTCCAAGTTTACATTAAAGATTTTTTCTTTTGAAAAGTAATACATATTATAAAGAGAAAGAGAAAGCAAGTAAGGTAAGGATCCTTAGGGGTAAAAGCCTGCTTTTTTTCAATTTCAAAGGCTCTAAAATTATGAATATTTATATAATAATATCAGAAGGTACATGCATACATACTCGTACCTAACCTAGAGAAGGTATACCTAACTCTAACCTACTTTTACTTTGTAAAAATTTACATCTATTCAGCAAATATGTACTTTACTAGCTGAATAACCCGTGCTACGAAAGTGTATGAAAAAGGCCATTTTTTAAAGCTTTTTGTTAGCTACGTATCTTATTAATTAGTTACAAAAAGAATGTCAATTTTCGTCATTTTTAGGATCATATCACAAATAACATTTTACACAAATATTCAACACTATAAGTTAAGTGCATAGCTAATCTATGCTCAGGCCAATGCTTCAGGTTACTTCAGGTCATTTTCGAGTGAGTTCTTTTTCTAAAAATTAGAAATAGCTTTGATCTTTTTTTGTAAGACCTATATAGTGTAGGAGAAGTATTTTAACATACGTATACTTGGAGATTAGCCTGAATATGATTAGGATAATTTATATAAAGAATGGAATGGCATATATTTACCTAAGCAAAATATAAGTAGGTATGGTAGGGCACTCTATTCTGTAGGTAGGTAGGATATTTAGATAACATGTTTATTAGGAGAGACTGGATGTGGAAATTTATGTCAAGTCGCCTAGTCCTATTTGAATTAGACCTATAAATTTCAGACGAGTTGAAATTGGACCATTATAAAAGCACCTACCTAACCATAAAGAGAACAAGTAAAGAAAAAAATTTCTCAAAAATGCAAAATCTTAAAAATCCAATATTTAATGATTAATTTTTTTTAACTTGATTCTAATTCTATTACCATTACAAGCATACTACGGGTACTACAGAAGCATACTTACCTATGCTTTCATATGTAAGTCCAGATGTATACGGAGTAATTAAAATTATTTTACAAAATTATGTAAAAATCATTTTCTAAAAAAATTTCCAATATCTTGCAGTTATAGATTGCAGTTATAGATTGCAGTTATAGTTATAGTCTTGTAGATAATCGGTATCTACAATACATAGATTGTAGATACTGATTATCATATCATATATTGATACTAATACTGATACTGTCTTTCAATTTTAAGATCGAAATAGGCTTTTTTATGAAAAAGTGTTACTTTGCTTGTACCCTAACATTTCCAGTGTAAAATGTAAAAACTCCAGAATTCCAAAATTTCTATTTTTCCCCGACAGAGCTTTAGCGATGCTCGGGGTATGTATTTGATCCTCATGTATGTATGGATGTATGGATGTA